>JAQGAS010001556.1:0-17862 GCA_034686365.1 Pachymerium ferrugineum
GTTACCGTTACCGTTACGGTAACGGTAACGGCGTTACATGTAACGGCGATAAAGTAACGGTAACGGTTACAACACTGCCCAAAGCACATTACAGTAAACAGCGCAAACCAGACAAAGACAAAAATTTCATAACCAACTGCAGAGCAAAGAGATCTTAACATAAAGAGACATTGCCTATGATGGTTTCAGTCCAAATACACCCTCTTAACTATTCGCATGTACCGGCAATACATTGCCCTAACACATGGTTTAATTCGAGTGTGCATTGATGAACTAATCCTGCATGACATTTGATGAGTTCTCGTACCATATGTGTTTAGCACATTAGTGATGTCAATTACAATTTTTATTTTACAGTGCATTTTAGAGTCAATGGGGTGATGTCGCTTTGGTAGTTCTAATTATGGCCTCAGTTCTAACAATGGTGGCGCGTCGGTATTGCCAGATGGAACCGGAAATGAATTCCAACCGGTAGTACCGACGCGACCATTGTTAGAACTGCGGCCATATTATTAGAACTACCGAAGCGACATCGCCCAATTTATTGTTAGTGAATATTAACATTGTATTTTTCCCATTAATATGTCAGTGACTAATGTCAAGGAAAATGCCATGATGGATGTTCCCAACTTACACATTCCTTTTTTATTTTTTTATATTTCAAACAAAACTTATCTAACTTTTTCTTTAATTCACTTATTCTTTTTTCTTCTATCTTTTCCAGAACGACAAGTTAGCGACGATGAGCGACCGCTGGAATTATTGAAAGAGTGGGGAATCCATTGGGACCAAGTGAAATTTTTTCTACGTTATCAATCACCTTTGAATCACCCGAGACCATCACGAACAATAAGTAAGTGATCAATTTTTCCAATTTTTTACCCGTCAAATACCCCCCCCCCCAACCTTTTTTCTCGCATCAATACCAGATGGAGAAAATTACTTTTAATCAAAAACCCAGATTTTTTGGTTAAGCGTGAACCAGCAGAAAGTTCACCGGGTCATGAGTTATTGATCAGAGATCAATTGGCTCGATGCCACTAGGCATTGAGAATAGGGATTGGACTTTTTTTCTCAATAGATGGCAATATTAGCTCAAACTAGACTTTGTGAGATGGTGTGTGGTTAAGTTTGAAGTGGGGGGAAATTGATTTCTTGAGGTGGCAATATCGCTTTGTCTCAAGAGTCTTTTTTTGGGTTTTAGGCGATTGAACTGTCGAGTGTTTACAGCAGTGAAGTAAATTCGTAGTTTCTAGGAGTTGTCACCAGAGTGCCCGATTCATTTAAAACTTATCCAGTGGCAGCATTTGAGTTAGACTCTAAAGTTTCATAATAGATGACATTGAACTCGATCGACTTGTGGTGACTAGCAACAATCAAACTGGCCCCCTGGTGTCAACTTCTAGAAAGCTCATGCCACAGTCATTTTGTAAGGCCTGGCCTGCATAACACAAGAACTAACACTAGAGGAGTAATATTGCTCTACTCCTAGTGCTAAAAATTGAAATTTTTGAACACTAAAGTTATAGTGACAAATGTCACTTTAAAACTGGGCATAGCATTTTCCTTGAAATTTCGCCGAACACTTGAACAAACAAGAGTTATGAAAACATTAATATCACAGAAGATCGCTTCGAAAGAAAACAAATCTATCAAACATACCACCAGCTTTCTTACCTCCCAGCTAAAATCCACTTTGAGTTAAAGAAAACATGTTTGCATGCCCAAAATTTTAAACTGCCTATTTAAATCTTTGGACTTTTTCCATATTAAATAATTATACTAATTATAGTTAATCCTCTTAAGGTTATTAAAAACATGTTCCAATAACAAACTTGAATTTTACATATCTCAGAAGTTGTTTTTATTGGAAATGTTGTACTGACTTGCTGCAAAAAGGAATTCTACAAAGCTCTCGCTCTTTTTTTTTTTTTTTCCTTTGGTCTCTTGAAAAGCGAACGGTGAATTTACATTCTGTGTGGTGCGAGAATATCATGCTTCTATCTGGGGAATTTGGTTGAAAGCATCCAATGGCTTTAACAGAAAAAATTGAGTCCACATGCACACGCCTTGCGAAGTTGGTTCAACTCGATAGATGTGCAATGATTGCGCATGGGAAAAACAAATTTCTTATGCCGATATACCGGAAGAAGAGAAAACAGCTGGAGAGTTTATAATTGGCTGATGTGTCAATAGCAGACTCAGTTGGAGGTTTTTTTTTTTTCTCATCAGATGGCAACTTCTAGTTGAGTTAAAACTGGCGAATTAGTTTGGTAGCTATTCTTTGTGAAGAGCAGAAACACTCGTGCCCGTGCGAGTTAACAATATTTTGAGATGCGCAGAAAACAAATCTTTGGTCTAATCAGTTAGGCCTACTTTGCGCATATCGAAATGCGCGCCTTTGTTGTGCCTTTTCAAGAAGTAGCAATGGCATATGCAGCCAAATGGAGTTTCAATGTGGCGATGTCGCTTCGGCAGTTCTGATAATGGTGGCGCGTCGGTACTATCGGATGGAATTCATTTCCGGTTCCATCTGGCAGTACCGACGCGCCACCATTATTAGAATACTGCGGCCGTTCTTAGAACTGTCGAAGCGACATCGCCCCATTCCGGGTTCACTTTCCTATGATTTCTCTTACTGTTGTCGCCATATTTGGATGACGTGTACTTGGTTGCAAGATGGCGGTTTTGTGAATTTTTATCACCAGGCTGCGCCGTTTGATCGCATATGCAACTGCATGATGAGTTGAACCTTGCTGTGCTATTATATGCTACTGGGAAGGAACCGTTAAAATTACAAGAACATTTACGAACCTTTAATTTTAAAAATGGCTTGTCTCTTGATTACGGCGGGAAAGCCTTACAAGTCATTTATAAGTAAGTGAAAAGAACAATTTGCTTTATTTGCAGTCAAAAAGTAATTAAGACTCTGAAAAAGACATTAATGATCTTGCGCACTCCTACTGTTACGCTTAAAACTTTTTTCTTAAGCTATAATTACCATTTGCAACAATTAAGGTTTGTAATACAACCAAGTTAGGCGTAACGACTTTATATACTCCGGGATACGTTTTGGGCTACTGCATGTCGAGTTTGGTCTGTTTGATTAATGAAAATATTATCAGAAAAGTTTCACTTTTTCCCCTATCTAAGTTTTTGGGTAAGTGCTCACCTCGTTAACAAGTTAAGGAGAGGAATTTCACCTCCAGCCATTTGAAGCACGAGCCGTGTCAACGCACTGTAATGATGAGTGCGAAGAAGGGAACAATAGAAAATGAGAAACTGTGGCTTGAGGTAAAGAATTATATTTAGGTTTTAACGGTTGTGAGGCTAACAGAGGTCGTAAGTTTCTATATGCAAAAGATGACACACTGTTGTAGGGTTAAGCAAATGAATATGCAGGATATTAAAGTTGATACCCCACACGTAAGAATTGATTGTTAGTGAATGTAAGGAAGGAGATAAGAAGCTGACACTTTAAGAGATTGTTCCTATATTCCATTAGGACATACTTTTGGTATTATCTGAATAGTTGCACAAAACTAAGTAAAAGTCAATAGTAACTCGACTTAATGCAGCTATTGGAGTGCATTCTGACTGCCAATTTCAATTTGGGATTGTCTAATTGAATGTGAAGACATGACAATTGGGAATGATGCCAGTTTTTTGAATTACTTAATTTGCTCATTACAAATTGAAATCTTTGTTGTGATAGACACAAAGCAGGGGAAATATCAAGATTTAGTGTAAAATATTAAACAAGTTAGAGTTAATAAAGAGTTAAACTTTGTCAGTTTATTAGATATCCTATAACTTATTTATTGCCTTGAGTTTTGTTTACCAGTCATAGTACAAGAATCATCTGGTATGACCGAAATTGGCAGGTACCTACACTTATTTGCTTCATTTATAGTTCCCAGCATTCAGAGTCATCTCAGATTTGATTTCCTATTTTCTGAATGATATAAGCTGATTATTCTACTCTAATTACTACTAAGTCAAGACTTCCCCGAGAAACTTCACCGATGAATTCACCGGTAAGCACTATGCACCGATGAATTCACCGGTAAGCACTATGGCTTCCAAAGATTATTAATAGAAGAAGTGAAACTAATCCCTCCATTTTCACAGTTAAAATGTAGCAAAACTTGTCAGTTGTCAGTTAGTGCTGGAATATTGCAATTGTGAGGCTCACAGATTTCACCGGTGAATTCACCGGTAACTTTAATAACATCTAACAGTAGCTGCATTCAAATATTAAACTAAACTGTGGCTTAGGTGAGTTTTACTACCAGTGACGTCACATTTGTTAACAGTACTGGTGAAGCATCTTTAACCAACTATGATATGCACATTACTTAAATGACTATTAGAAACCCAAAAAGTAAAACTTTAGAATTTAAATCATCTCTTGCCATGAACTTCTGCTGCATTTTTGAAGGTATTTTTAGCTCTTTTCAAAAAAAAAAGTAATACATTTCCTTCCTTTCTTTTGCCACAAACACACTACTCAACCATTCCCAGTGAAATATGAATCAGAGATGACAGTTGTTTGCTGCTTTTGATGGAATAAATTCTTGTAAGATGTTCCATTTGGCAATGGTGTTGCTTGATTCACCATTTTCACAGATGGAATGCAGTTAGGGGTGTAAATAATGGATGGAAGTAAACTCTTATCTTGATTATTTGATAGTGACACAACATTAATCGACCCACTAAGTGAAAATTCCCTCCTGTATTGACTTGGTTGCGGTAAGGGGAAAAAGAAGGTGCACTAATTAGCCAAAAGGTTTGCATATGGAAGGATTTCCTTTGTGGTTTTAGCTGTCTTAAGCATTCAAAGTTGGCAGAAGCTACTTAAGTCTTTAGGAGAGGCTTAGCAAGTTGATGAAACGGATTTAAGTTTTAACTACAATTCATTAGCAAGTTGTTGACTACTTAGAATGAAGGTTAGAACAATTGTAGTTGATTGGTTACATTAGTTAATTGTGGATCTTTGACGTGAGATGTGGGTTTAATTGGGTATTGTTTAAATAGAGGATGGTGAAGTGGATACGATAGATGGGGAATTATTGGTTTTTGGGGCCGTATTGAAAAGTTGGAGTGGTAGAAAGAAACACAGGTGAATGGCTATCACTGAATAAGCAGACATTTTGAATACAGAGTTAAATTGGTATTCAGATTGTTATTTACAAGTATCTCAAACCTACCACATATGTTAGAAGAAGTAAAATGAGGCTTACTGCCGGCAGTGACTATTACAGTTATATACAACAGAAACAAGACAAACTAGAAAAGTCAGCATAATGAGGTAAATTACAATAATATGACCTGCAGATTTAATAAATAAGAAAACTTTATAGTTATCAGACCAAATATTTGGGTATTGAAGTTGACTGATTCTTCAATCTACTATGCAATAGGACAACACGAAAGGCCAAAATCAGTAAAAACCAGACTATTAATACTGATAACTGAAAGGTATTAAACCAGAACTTCAATTTTGCTTCCATAAGGTGGCTAAAAGGAACCCGGGGAGAGGCCACCTTCTGGCAACTGTTGTTGACATTAAGTCATATTTCTTCAATCTACTAATTGCTGTTTTATCGTGACTACCAGTTTCAAATGCTGGGTCATCAGTCCATTTTGGATACATTCCAAACGTACACTGCTGGAAAAGTATCCAAAGGATCATATGTACTCTATATATAGTAGATATGGGCCTTAAAGGCACATCCTACAAAGAAACAGGTAATTCAAGTTTCTACTCGCCAGTTTCTATTTCAGTGCACATGGTGTGCTTTGGCTGATGAAATTTCTCATCTTTAAGTCAGCAGTCATAAGTCATTCAAAACTGCACTCACCTAATGTACTCAAATTCAAAATTCAGGATGCCAGTTCTGTCTGACAAGTCAATTAGAATTACAGGTATCCACCTCTAATGATGAGTAAGCGAGTGAATCATAGAAAGTTCAAATCAATATTAGAAGTAAAAACACTCAGGTGGAAATGGTTTTTACAAAAATTGGCCAAACCATAGGATAAACGAAATAGAGCGTTCAAAGACACTGATGAAAAGATGTCATTTCACCAGTGTCTTCTAACACCCTAATAACCTGCCAGGGCTTACTCATAACCTTACAATATATTGTAAGGTTTGTCCACTCTTCTAGTACACCAATCTTGAAACAAATTGACCAAACCATTAAACCCACAACAAAATCTATCTTATAGATGCAGGTCTTTAAAAATGTACGACCACCAACCATCATAGCCTTGTTTACATCTTCAAAGGGAAATTAAGCGTTAAAAAACACGGTCAACAAAATTCCACAACCATCTAACACGAAAGAAACGAAAGCTTAACGCAACCAGCAGCTACTAAGGCCATATGCAAAACAAACCATTACAAACTACAAAACCAAGAAGTAAATCTCAAGATAGGTACCTAAAGAACAACTAGTGATATACCGTTGTACTCCGGCATCGACCTATAGCTCAAAAGAGTAATAATAGTGGTGGCGCGTCGATACTGCCAGATGGAACCGGAAATGAATTCCATCCGGTTACCGACGCGCCACCATTATTAAAACTGCGGTTATTATTAGAACTGCCGAAGCGGGCGTCGCCCCATTAGTGGAAAACTACCCCTACTTTATAATTTTATTACCATTCAAATGGTGCATTACCATTGAAAAGCTCAAATTCAATATATCCCATTGCCAGTTTTGAGTTTCAGGCCATTACAGCTTCGTTAGGACACCCTGTACATAGCCACCGGTCTTCTCTACTCTCAATACTAATTCAACCAAAGACCGCAACCCCCGAAACAGACCCATCACACATCCCCACCATTTACATTTTCCAAATCATCAACTCTCCGCATCACTCATCGACTACATTAATTCCAACCGCCGCCGCACTGCGCCGCTCGCATCACAGGCAGCGCGCATTACAATCGACGGGGTCTCGTGTGTTGGCCAAAGCTTTCACTCGCTCGCATGGCATGCGTGCCGTGCGGTTGTACCGTCGCACAATATTCTAGAGCCGGTGCTTTCTACTACTGGCCTGTCGAAAAGTGTCTCCCATTAGTCCGCCGGCATCGGCCGCTTCCCCCACTAGGGGGAGGCCCGGGCCATGCCGGGCTTTCGTCGTACTCAAACCCGACGGTGGATGTCGCGTTATCAAAGTTGAAGGTTCGTACCCTTTTAATACATGATTAATAAATGTGAGTCAAAGTGAGTAAACAAAATTTATTTATTCATTTTATTTATTGATTCGCCATTTTTTTTTTATTTCCGCGTTGGTTTTGTGACTCACTTTTTGTAAGTACAATAACCTCGCGTGTGATGATGTAGTTTAATTAGTTTTGTATTGTATTTAGTCGCACGTGGTTTTTATAAAATTTTTTTTTTTTTTAATTTTTAAATGATAGATAATTTTATAAAATGTTTTTTGGTTATTTTTAGTAGTGGTAAATGTTTTGAGTTTCTGCACCTGTGTGACGTCATGTATTTAATAAGTTTTGTTAGTGATGGATGTTGAGAGTAATGTTGTAATGTGATTATTTATTTAAAAGGTTGGGGTTTTGTAAGTGAGTTAAGATTTTGTTAGCAAAGTTGTGGGATTTAATTAGGGGGATGGGAATTAGGTTTAAGTTTGGTTAATTTAATTTTGATTGACCTTTTGTTTAATTAATTAAAGGTAAAAGGGTTTTGTTAGGTGGATGTAGGTTAATGTTGAATTTTGAGGAGATGCAGACGTCTGTTTGGTTGTGGCTTTCAAGTGCGCATGCGTTTAGTAACGGCGTTCAATGCGTGGTGTTTGTTTTTTTGAGTTGCTTAGCAGCTAAATGCACGCGATTTGTGTGTCCTGGAAGTTTTGATGGTTGGAGGTAATTTTTTTTATTTTTTTTTGTTAAGATTTCGGGGCAGTTAGGTTGTAAATAGGGGGTTTTTGAATAGTGAGAGTTTTTCTTTCATTTTTGTTCCGCGTTTTTGGGATTGATTTTTGAGTGTTGTGTTTTATGGGTTGTGTTTTTGTTGTTTTTGAATTTTTTTTTTTTTTTTTTTTTTTTAAGTTTGTGTGGGGTTAAATTTAAATTTGAGTGGAAAAAACTTTTCGGTTGAAAAACATTTTTCGATTTGCGATCATTGTTGAAAGCGCTTTTGAACCCCTAGTGTCAACTTTAGGAGAATGAAATATTCAAAACTCTGCATGACTGTTTTCAACGTTTCAGTTTGTAGTGATTTAACAATGCGTTTTATTTCTTTCCAAAATTGAAGAAAAGAACTTTTTATGAGTTGCAATAGAAATTGGCAAACACTGAAAATTTTTATAAAATATAAATCTTTTCTTCGAGGTAATACGAATTTGTCATTTTTTTTTTTTTTTTTCGTATTTCATTTTTCTACCCGCACTTTAGGTATTTGGTATAAAAATAACATTTCCAATGCGCTGCTTTAATAATAAATTTTCAATTATTTACACATTTCCACAGTCAACATTTTCCTAATGAAATAAAGGGGAGAGGAAATTGAATACTAAGTCACTTTTTTTTATCGGACGAAATGGGTTGAGGGTTGGACAATGTCCCTTTAAAAACTCGTAATGTAGTGTAATCCAAAAAAAGAAACGACAGCGACAAAACCATTTGCTTTTTATGACGGAAATTTCTCTTTTTGCCAATATGAATACGTACACAAAATGGCAAAGTGTAAAATTTGATGTTCCGTGCTAGCAATTTATTAACTTTTTTGATTGATTTTGATTGATTTAAGAAAAATAAATTTAAAACGATTCACTGAAAGTTCAAAGATGTAAGAACAAAGTTTTGGATGGGATGGAGTTGACATCTAAACTCTTAAGTAACTGGTAGTGTGTTACGCATTTTATATACACTTGATAGATTTTGACTAGTTCTTGCAACCATCAGTTTACTACCTCCAAACAATCAAAATTAGATCTCGTGGTGATTTGTTAGCAGGAACAAGTGATCTAGAACATGTTCCAGAACATCTTTCAAACTAAAAGTCAAACGAAACCAAACCAAGTTAGATTAACCGGGCTTAACCTACCTAATTTAATGGTAATAAAACTTAATATAAAATCAGGGTTCACCAAAAGCTCACGGTTTTGCCGGGAGTTTTTTTGACTTTGCCGCGAGACCGCCTTTAACGTAACGGCATTTTGCGTCAGATGTTTGTTGCTTGTCAATTACATATTGAACCGGTTATCGAAGGCTTAACGGTTTGACTCTGAATATTGTGCTATTAAACTTAATTTTTATTTTTTGCCGTGAGTATAAAGTTTTATCACGGCAATTAGCTGCGAGAACAAAATTGTTTTTGGTGAACCCTGTAAAATTGAATTTAATATAAGTTGGTTTAGGCATTTTGGCACGACCCGTACAAAATAGCTGGGTAGGTTAGGTAAGGGAAGTGTTAATAAACCAAAGTAAGGACTTTCTGGCAGCAGCTATTTTGTGCCAGGAATTTTTTTCTGGCAGCAGACGTTGCCAAATTAAACATGTATGTATGTATGTATGTATGCATGTATGTATGCATGTATGTATGTATGTATGTATGTTTGTATGAATGTACGTATGTATGCATGTATGTATGTATGGTGTATGTTTGTATGCATGTACGTATGTATGCATGTATGTACGTTGTATGTAACTACTAAAGTAGGAGAAACAGAAAAAAAAATAAACCTTAACGCCACCAGCGACAATTAAAGTTACACGCAGCGGGGACAAGTCAAACTAAAAAACCAAAGTCAAACGAACCCAAAAAACACTAGAGCAAACAACACAAACGACACAATGACAAAAACTTCATAACCAACTCAGAATCACAAAATCTCTCTAAAATTACATCCAGCGAATTGGCAGAAACAGCTACCCACAACAACTACTAATATGAAGAGACTCACATTTGAGGGTGTAAACACACGTTGAAATCTGCTTTTTTTCAATTCAATCTTCACTCCCTAATGAATTCCCCAGTATGTTTCAATTCCCTCCAACGGCAAAAAAAAACGTTTTTAAACGCTCACTTTTCAAACGCTGGAGGAAACCGACAAGAACGATCAACGAAACCAATCACAACTCCCTTTTTGACGACGATCACTATTGCGATCGTGCGTCATTAGCCTTCGCCATCCTCCAGCACTAACACGAAATACGGCAGAGACTCCGTGTCAATGTCAGATTGCGTAAAACTATCAAATGAAACAAACGTTAACGTCATAAAGTGAATTCAAAACAAGAAAATGGCGGCCGTTTGATTACGTCATTAGACTCGAAATTGAATGACCCACTTGTGACTTTTCCTAATTGAAAACAATTTGTTGGATAACAATTCAAAATGGCGCCAGTTTTTATTACGTCATTAGACTCGAAATTGAATGACCCATTTTGGGTGACTTTTCCTAATTGAAAATAATTTGTTAGATAACAATTCAAAATGTCTGTCAATTAATTTGTTATCAAATTGAGAGGAAAATTGTGTGGTTTTATAAATTTTTGTGCAATTGTGTGGACTATCCACAAGAGAGAACTCTTAGCTATGATGATAGGGTTAGTTACAGTTGCTGATGTTAGTTCTGCTTTTTAAAGAATGGATAGCTCATTGTATTGGAGAGATGAAAATAATGGGGGAATTTGAATAAGAAAAGGCTTTTATGAACTGGACCTCTTGTGGTAGAGTATTGAATCTCGATATTAAAAGTCATGATGGGAAGATTAAAGGGGCAATCAACCAGTTGATTGGTTAAATTTTTATAAAGTATATAAAAACTTGACTATAAGTTTATTGGTTTCATGGAGTAATTATTGATTGTTAATTAGTTAGGAAGGTTATTTTTCAGTCACGTGATTTTAAGCGCCACCTATTGAAACTTGTAGGTGTTAAAATAGGTTAGAGTGAAATCAGGGATTGTCCAATAGAGATTTCCTACAAAATGACGTGGGTCCTCATATAGAATTGATTTCGCTTCTGATTTTTGTCACCAGGTGGTCGTTTTGGTTATTTTTTTCATTCATTTTATATTTTAAGAGTTCAATACTACCATTACCAATTTCAACCGTTGTTACACGAAAACAGGAACAATGATAACGTAAGAACAGCTATAATATTGTTGTAGCAAAATACATTGTAGCGATTGGCCAGCATAAACGTTGCCTTATGGTTATACTAATAATTGTTACCATTGGTAGATGCGAAGTTTTACGCATAATAAAAGATTGTGCAAACATTCCGTTTATACCTGATGCAATATATTTTCTTATTCTTTTGTGAGTGACGTTTATGCATTCTCAATTTACCCTATGGATATCGCATGAAATCCATTCGATTGCTAAAAGAACTGTTAAAATATTGAAATTTCATGCACCATTTGGCCCTTGGCTCTAATATGTATGATGGAAATGCAAATCGAAACTTGTGCACATTTTTCTCCCTGAAACATAACCCGAGTGTGCAAACAACAAGATGCCTTGCAAGAAAACACGTTTGCTAAGCCATGTGCAGAGATGTTGCCGACGTTGGTGTAGTTTGTTTTGGTAATAGGTGCAAAGTGATGCTTGTTAATTTTAGTGGGGTGTGTGAAGTCTCAAAATGAGTTGTAGTTTAGTGATGTAATTGCTGTTTCATTCACTGTTTATTCAGTTTGCGCATCTCCCCCTGTTTAAATCTCATTGTTGATTTTTCAATTCAAAATGTTACGGTTTTTAACTTTCTGGGTTACATTTTTTAACTGTAATGTTACATTTGTTCGCTTTTGTTGAATCATTTTTTAACTTTCGTTGTTACATTTTTTAACTTTCGTTGTTTTTAACTTTCGTGTTACATTTTTTAATTTTCCTTGTTACATTTTTTAACTTTCTTTGTTACATTTTTTAACTTTAATTGTTACATTTTTTAACTTTAATTGTTACATTTGTTCACTTTCGTTGTTGCACTTTTTAACTTTAACGGTTACATTGTTAAACTTTCGTTATATTTTTTAACTTTCATCGTTACATTTGTTACGTTTTTTAACTTTGGTTGTTGAGAATAGTTACAAATTTTTGCTTTCCTGCTTCCTCACCTTCAAATTCTCACTCAATCTACACAAAAAAGAGAAAAAGAAAAAAGAATGCCATCACTGTTGAATACCCAATCTCTTAATTTCCCCACAGTAACTGTTACATTAACATTCCACTCGCGTAAATCCATTTTCTCACTCATCCACACTGACTGACATTTATTCCCTCCAGAACGAGAAACATCTTATTCTCCTCCCTTTACAACATAAACTCAAAATTTAATACTTCACCTAGATCACACTTGACGTAAAATGCAACGCAAAGCGTTAAAAGTAACGCAGACCTGTTTAAGATAAGTTCAGTTTAAACCATGGCGGCCATGAACGTCAATTTGAGCTTAACTCAATTCGGGGTTTTTTATACTTCGGCTTAACGCCAAGTGTGAATAAAAAAATATTAAGTAACAGTAACAAGAGACCCATAAATGAAACCAACACTTTAAGTAGTTCATTTTTTTCTTTTTTACCATTCCACTTCGAACTTTTTTTTTCTTTTAATTTGATCGATGATTTTTTTTTCTTATTCCGTTTCTCTTCGCCCAAAAGAATTTCCCCTCGCGTTTTTCACAGTCTCATTTTCAAGTGTTGGAGCTTATAACGTTACCTACTTGTGCAGTAATTTGCTCTTTTTCGCACTCAGTGTTGGCCGAGTATAAATTTTCATCTTGTAAAAGGCGAGACGAATTAAAGTTGAGTTTGGGTTATTTTTTTCCTGTCTGGATTTGAATTGAAGGGATTTGATGGGGTTTTTTTTTTCCCCTCTTTCTTTTTTCTTCTTCTTATTTAAATTTAAAACGAAATTTTAGGTTTAGTTATGAAAGTTTAAAGTGGTTAAGACTGTAAATTTGGTTAATGATTAATTTAATTTTGGTTAATGAGGTCAAATGATTTTAATAAGTTAAAAAAAATTGAGTTGTGGTTCTATAACTTAGTGAAGTGTTGCATTATGGGATTGACTTTAGGGGTAACAAAACTATCTGTGAAATTCATAATTGATCCGCAAGATTTGCAATTGCTCCGAAAGAGGTCCCCATTTGGTTTGCGTCATTTGCAGTGCTTATACTTGTTCCGTGCGAGATGAACAGTTGGTTATAATGCTTTACGCTTATTATTACTATATTGTAGGGTATAATACGAGCTGTAACGTTATTTACGCATTTATTGTAATAATTTTAATAACGTAACTTTGAATGTGCAGATGTTGTGAGATGTGCAGTAACTGCATTCGATTCCATGAATTTTTTTTCTTCGAGAAAATGGAATTTTGAAAAGATCTTTTCAAAATCTCGAAAGTGAATCAATTCAAATTGAATTTGAATATTTGTTTAATGCTTTGAATTGTGAAACTTCAAAAAAAAAAAAAAAAAACTTACAAAAAGAACAAATTGAATTTCCAATTTCTTTCTCACCTTAAAATAACTCAACAATTTCTACCAATTAACAAATTCCACTCTCAACTCTTATTGAATTTCTTTAACAAAACTTTAACTATTTAACATCCGACATACAAATTAACACGGAAAAACAATTCAATTTACTTAGTTCACAATTTTACCAAATTCAATTACGATTCAACTTCCTCTCCCCCATCTTGAACATCCTTCACCATCTTCAAACAACCAACAAACAAACCAACCACACGTCAATTGAAACCCATTTACCAACCTCCAACTGACAAACCCATAACACACACCGTATTAAACTGTTGCTCTCACTTTAATTTTCCCACATTGACTTGAAGAAAAAAAAAATTGGTAGGGAACAAAAAGTAGGGTGAAACCAGTCGTCTATTTCCGGAGCGTTTATTTCACGGACGCGCGCGCTCTTTAACGATCCGCGAGTCGAACGCTTAATGGCGCGAATTTCTCAAGTCATGGTGCGATGACTGTGTCTGGAAGAACTTGAAAAGTGGAACGCAGAGGCACAATCGAATGAATTGTAAAGTCGAGAAAAATTTCATAACTTGAAAACTTAGAAAATTACTATGACTTTGTAAGCTGTACATAGTGTTTTAAAGGTAGGTTCATACCGATGCATTGTGGGTTAAATATAGTAGAGTATGGTAGCCCTAAAGGTTGATTGGTCATTTTTAATTTTTGAAATGAAATTTGAAGGATCAGAATGTTAAGAAATGGAGAAATCACTTCTTGACAAATGCCATCGTTTATTGCTAGGTGGCGTTAAAAGCATTGTGTGACTTTGGGGCCTATACTACACGGGCAACGTCCGTACACCTTTTCCCCGCGATCTGAAGAACTCTTATCGGCCGGGAGGGTACGGGCAACGTCCGTAAACCTTTTCCCCGCGATCTGAAGAACTCTTATCGGCCGGGAGGGTACGGGAAACGTCCGTAAAGCTTTTCCCCGCGATCCGATCCACCGTGATCGGCCGGGAGGGTACGGGCAACGTCCGTACACCTTGTCCCCGCGATCCGATGCACTGTAAGTTATGTTTTGAGCGTTTCTGGTCCATCAAATTTCATTTCAAATATTAAAAATGGCCAACATGAGCCTCTGTAGGTTCATAGTACTTGTTAGGTAGTTCAAGCTATTGTTTAGGCATGGATTTTGGAAAGGAAGTAGAACCAACTCGACACTCTGGTGGTGTATTAGATAACTAAAATGGTAAAACGTGTAAATGGGTCTTTAATTTAAAGAATCTGAAAAAATTTTTTTTCTCTGACTATCGTTAATCATTTCTTAGAATGTTTAAAGTACAATTTCATGTACTCATGAATATTTCATAATTTGTGACATCTGGTGGCAAATGTTTGTAATTACTTCGGTAATTGATGTTTGGATTAGGTTTATATTTCCTTTGTTTACTGTTTACAGATGGCGCTTTCTAAAAAATAAAAAATTAAAAGAAGCTTAACAAATAATAAAAAATTTAAGTATTGAAAAGTCGAGATTTAATCGTCTTTCAATTTTTATTTTCTTCTTTCCCCACCAGAGGGCAATTTCTATTTTTTCTTTTTTAAATTACTTTTAATGCCATCGGTTTTAAAAGTTCACATTTATGGATTAATTTTAAGCACGAAATGGAACATTACACGTTTTAGTTGAGATGATTAACATAAGATGGCGCTTTAAAAGAGTGAGCTATTCCGTAAATGTTTCTTTTTGTTCCACTTTTTGAATAGGCGGCGCAGACGCTTCTTTTCGATCATTTTTTTTTTCTTTATTAATTTTTACGATCTTCTTAAAATGGAAATCGATTCGGAAAGCGATGAAAATAAAAATGTTTTTAACGATTTCTTCTTAGCAGTTAATTGGTTCGCAAGTCTCGACATAAGTTTTAACCTTTCGATATTTTTAGGGTGGAGACAGGGAGTTCTGCTTGCTATGAAATTTGCATCTGTTTTCATTTGATAACACTGCAAATGGTGGATTTATGGGGTGTTGTGACGATTGTAATTAAAACGGTAATTGCGTTATAGTGGCATTTAACGTGAATGCTCTGTTTTGAAAATTCGTCACCAGGTGGCGGTTACTTGAATTATTTTTTAAAATTTTTTTTTTAGGTTTCACAGCACTAAAAAGATTAAACGTATGTTTTTAAAACCCCATTAAACATTTTAACCTGGTCGTGAAGTGACGTGATTTCGCGAGACTTTGAATAATGGAGGAGACGCATTTCGTTAATGTCGTCTATCGTGCAGTTATTTCCAGTGTTTTAGGACGTAACTGATTATATCGTGTTGTGGAATTTGTTCCAGTTCTGGAAGTAGATCCAGAATTGGATTAAGTTTTACGTTGCATTTTTTTTTATAATTTTAACATCCCGCTATTAGCTAAAATGTTACGTTACGTTATAACGAAACATTAAAATTTTCAAGGTTTTTGGGTTTTTGGATTCCTTTACCGAAAAAAAAGTCATTGTAAGTGATTTTTAGCGCATGGTGGGACATTAAATTGCGACACAAAACTTATTCCAGTTCTGGAACTTGATCCAGAACTGGAATAAGTCTTTTTGACCGGAAATATAAAAATTTATGTTACACAACAATGTAAATATGTGAAGCGGAGCCTCAGTGTTTCAAGTCTCGCGAAATCACGTTATCTCACGTTCAGGTTACGAGATATATTAACTACACAACATACTTTCAAACTCTATGCGCTCCTTAATTCTATACCACAAAATATGAAATTTCCTAAGTTGCGTTAGGCCTAATGCGCCATTCTCATGCAAAAATTAATTTTACCATTTTATAACTTAATAACTAAACCCACGCTATAAACTTCTTACACCATCTAATTAAAAAACAAAACCATAAATCACGTGCTCAAAATCCCTGGTGTCAAAATTCAAAAATAACTCCTCCATTCGAAACGCGTAATTCCCCAATTATTAAACATTTACTCAATTTAAACCTCATAAAAAGAAAGTCGAGTATTCTAAAAGAGAATAAAACACGAGTAAATTAAATTCCCTCGCGCATTTTACCACGATTTATTCCTCGGAAGAATCATTTTTGTGGCGTCGAGGGGTGAAGCGTTGTTGTTTGCCACTCACTTTACGACAGGCGATAAAAATCGCACGAATTTCTAGAGGCAAAATGCCAAATTTGTTTAGTTTATGCATAGAGAGACCAAGTCTCGGCTATCGTGTCGATAATCCAATGCGCATGCGCGCGGAAAAATCCTTTCGGACATTTGTTTAACCCGTCTTAACACCCAACTGTTTTCTCGCATCCATTTTTCATCTGTACGAGTTTCCATGAACCGGAAATGACGTCAATTGGAGAGAAGATATGGCCCAGTGGCGATGATGGCGATTTCCGGTGGTGGAAAAGGAAATTTGAATCAGTGGATATTGCCAAGGCAAATGGATTGAGTTATGAAATGGGTTTTTCAAGTTGGTGAACCGAATGTTGAAATTATAAGTTTGAAGTTTTGGATTCTGCCACTAGGATTTTGGAATGAGTTATGGTGGACGAGACAGCTAGTGGGTGAGTTTTGTTTCTTTTCTTTCAAATTTTGATCAATTTTGGCTGCGGCACGAACAGACAAAGTAAGTGACAGTAAGTGACATGATCTCGTCACTTCCCGTTCTCGCGGGATTCACTGTTTGTACATTGCAATCCTAGCTGCAGAATAAAATCGTAATACAAACCTTTTGAGTATGAGATAGACGGTGTATATTTTTAACTAATTCAACATTTTATTTATGTATAACATTAGTGACCTTTAACGCCATAAAATGTTAATCACTCACTTGACTGTAGTGACAGTTTGGACAACTTGAAATATTTAGTAGCCCAAAATAACTTGAATGTAAACACTTTGTTTGAAAGCATTCTGACAAAGTCTGTCAACACAATTATAATTATGTATTATTATTATTATTATTATTCCAAGTTATTGACCGGTCCATTTCTATTGACTAAAAATCGCAATTACTGTGAGGCAAGCTCCATGTGGGTTTTTGTTTAGTTTGCAGGTAAATGTATTTAAGGTTCAAGTAACTTTTCCGATTGAATTTGAGAGGAAATAAGATTACAGATGTGAGTAGTCACTCTCTTATGTTGTTAAAGAGTTTGGGGATTAAGTTACGTAATGTAGGAAAGTTCTAAAAGACACCAAAGTGGCCTAAATTAAAAACAAAAAACAACAACTTGAATTGACCACAATAGCTAATACATAGTGTTTGTACAGAGTCATCTAGTGACAAAAATGGGGCAAAGTCGCTTCGCTAGTTCTAATAATGGCCGCAGTTCTAACAATGGTGGCGCATCGGTACTGCCAGGTGGAACCGGAAATAAATCCACCT
>JAQGAS010001557.1:0-17856 GCA_034686365.1 Pachymerium ferrugineum
GTAGCTGGTCAGAGAAATGTCATCTCTATTCTCACTAGATAAACTTGGTGTTGTTGAACTGACATCGCAGCTTATATGGTCCGTCTTTACGAGGACCTCCTGATAAGTTTTCAAAATGTGGGGGCTTGAAGTAATGCTATCTTTACAAAGCAAAACTTTCTGCAAGTTTATCCAAAGATTTTCTATCCAGGGTTCGGTAATGTGCTCTAATCTTTTTTTTTTAAATACTTAGTTAGGAAACCAAAAATGGATAGTTTCATTCTGATTATACAAACCCTAGAGCGTCATCAGCAAAACCACTGTCAGCAAATGTTGTTGCTCCAAGTTGTTTAAGCCTCTTATCAAGTGATTTTCCAAATTTGCAAAACCTATCATAATTTGAATCACCGAGTCCTAAAATTTAATTTTTCTGTTTAGCAAAAAGAAAAAAAAACTTACAAAATTTTTTAATTGTTAAACCTAATAAACAGTATTTCAGATGAGACAAATATCTTTCTGAAAGAGTGGTTTTCTTCAGCCTCTTGTAAAATTTTCTTGCTGTTTTAGGTGGTTCTCCCTCGCCAGTTGTAGATACGACAAATACAGCGACGGATTCGTTCTCAAGAGTGAACTAAGCATATAAAAATATTATTATCAACATTTACTAAGAGATTTTTATACATACCTTTTTGTCAACAGTACTTAAGCAATGCAGAGCTGCTTTAAGGTTGTAGTCAGGTGCCCGTTCGCAAACTTCTTCAGCTATCGCTGCAGCTTGTCCAGTTTCTGAGCCGTAAAGTAAGAGAAATCGTTGTTTACCCATTTATATTTATCATGGATGGAACATCGGCTTCGATCCATCATCGCCTGACGCCATGATGACTTCTAGAAGGTCGTTCAGTGCTGACGCCTAGTGTCAAACAATGCAATGTCGAAGATGTAATGTGTAAGCCAAGACCACCTCAATATAGGGTGGTCTTGTGTAAGCGATCGTCTGCACGCTTACTCATGAACTCAAAGTTTTGTTTTTATTTTTTATAGTTATCGACAAGTAAAAGCTAAAAATGGTAATAAGCTTTCCGATCCCATCGTCAGCGAAGAAAGGCGAATGTTTTATTGAGGTGACCACAGTCAACGGGTTGGAAAATATTGTACAAGAAGAATGCGAAGAAAAATTAGGAGTTACAGCTTACCCAAGACCTGGAAGAGTCGCTTTTTCAATAAAAATAGACGATTTATCAGCGGTTAATAAATTTAAACGTCATCACACTTAATTTTATACTTAATTCCCTTACTTTATTCCAGGTTAGTAAATTACGATGCATTGAAAAATTTGCTGTAAACATTGGTAACACAAATGGAGAATTTAATGACAATAAAGTAATTTTTTTCATTCCCTCTATTCAAAATGTAATTTCTTTTTTAAATATCCAGGAATCGAATTTAAAAACCATTAAAGAATTTACTCAATCTTTGGATTGGGACACAGGACTGCTTGTTTGGAAACTCACAAAACAAAGAGAGAATATTTCCGACATTAAATTCCGTGTGTCTTGTAATAGAAGTGGCGACAACCATAACTTTGATTCTGCAACAGCTGCTTCAACATTTGGCAGTGAAATAAACGAATTATTTAAATGGGAAGTTGACCTAATCGAATACGATATAGAAATCTTATTAAACATTTATGAAAACAATATATCAGCTGCTATCGCCTTGTCAAAATATTCTCTATTCAGGAGAAATATTAAGCATTTTGGTCATGCTACACTAAAACCTACAATTGCAAATGCAATGCTTAGGTGTGTATTTTTTCTCTTCTTTTTTCTTTTTTGGTCAAACAATTTCGTAACCTTAAGTCTTCAGGTTAGGTTCCATTAAAGAAAATGATGTTTTGTGTGACCCAATGTGTGGATCTGGATCAATTCCTATAGAGGTAAAAATTGTTTGTTGTAAAATTATTTTTATTTAAATTTTTAATGATATTAGGGAAAAATTTGTTGGCCCTTAGCCCATGTAATGTGTGGTGATCTTTACGCTAAGGAAGTAGAAAGGACGAAAAAAAATATCAATGCAATAAATATGGAAAACTTTCATAGAAAAAGGTAAATAAAAGTTGTATTTTATATAAGTGAGTGAATAATTTAAATTTCAGGGCTTTGGATGTTGATGTATTTCAATGGGACGCAACTAGGCTTCCATTAAGGGACGAAAAATTAAACGTTATAGTTACTGATTTAGTGAGTTTGAAATATTTATTTAATAGATCAATACTAAATTTTTTTTTTATTTAATGAACGAAGCCCTTTGGAAAAAGGTGTGTAATACTGTTCCAACTTATTGTAAATTATGTAATATATTTTATTTACAGAAGTGGGAGCAGAAGTTTAAACGAAGTGTTGTATCCTAAGATTTTAACAGAATTTGCTCGTGTTTTAACTCCACGTGATGGTCGAGCTGTTGTTTTAACGGCTGATGTTGAAAATTTTAAACATGTAATGGTTTTTTAAAATTCTAAAAATTCACATTAAATTTTTTTTATCTTATCCCCAGGGTCTAGAATTCAACAGACAGTATTTTGGTGTTGGAAAGCATTTGAATGTAGTGTTTGGTGGAATTAAAGCAAATATTCTGTTATTATTGCGGAAATGTATCCGTTTTAAATAAAGTTTGTAATTTTTTATTGGTTATAACTTTTTTTTTTGTTCACATTAATATTAAATGTGTAAAACTAATTCTTCTAACTTGTACAAATAAATTGTGATAACAATTTACCACAAATATAGTACCGGTATTAGAGATTTTTGTAAAGTTTTTAATTAAAAAAATCTGCAGAAATCTTGTAAAAAAAAAATTACAAGATTTTTCACCACTTTTTTTTTTTTTTTACTAAAAGTTTGCCAAAGTTTTTCAAAAATGTTTTACACAATTTGTAAAAGTTTGACAAATTTTTTAACCAAAATCTTTACAAAATTTTTCCGAATAATTTTTCTGGGGTTTGAGATCTTTTGAGTTTAGAAATTTTTTTTCTTTTACTCTGAGAAAGAATCTCATCGAATATGGGCAAGTTGCAGAATGTACAGATCAACTTTGGGCATTTCATCGTTTGTTTGAAACATTCTAAAAAGAAATCTCGACCATCACTCGCTCGATAAAACATTTTTTAACCAGATAATTTTACTTCCTTCTCTGCTAATTCTTTGTGCTCAAGTTGGACAGCTTCATAGCTTCATTTCTTTTTCCTCCACTCTTTCTCCTTAGCCGTTACTGGTATTAATTTATGCTTCCATGATTATGTCAGGTGGCTTGTCTTCATTAGTGGACATATCTTCTTCTCAGTTGTCATCTTCTTTATATATCAGTGACCTACAAGATATTATAAATTCCATTTATAAACCGTCAAATTATTACAATTTATCTGTAGACTTATTAACAAGTTCGGTTGGTATTTTTCGATTGGCTCGTCTGACAGTTTTTATCCAGCGGGAGAAAAAACCCTCACTCTTCCTTTTATCCCTAACTGATAAATTGTTATAGTTATAAACAGCAAAGAGCACGATTATGTTCAATAGTAGGGTATCAAAAAAAAAAACAAATGTAAGCAATGAAAGCGGCGATGGGAAGCCTGAGCCGAGCTATTCGGGCTGATAACAAACGATACACGGTTGATGTCAAAAAACGTGACTGCCTACGCAGAACTGAAATACCAAAATGTGTCCTCGGAAATGTACGAAACCCGGTTAGAATGGCATACCTATTTCCCTCTTAATCGAAATCTTGTCTTCGCCACTTTATCCCGACAACATTCGTCGCCTGCGCGGCTTGGGTATATCGAAAAGGTGATGCTCACGAAAGCGTTATCTAATAAAGCATATCGCTGTGTCTATTTCTTTTTGCTATTGATGTTTATGCCACAATTACACTCTTTAGGTTTCCAAAACTTATAGTTTATAAGATATAAATTTTTATATTTTCCTCATAAGGTTTTCCAATCTGACACCAGGTGGCAGCATTTCGTGGATGTGGTCAAATCCAAGTAAATGCCATATTGGAGAAGCGCCTAGAGAGTTGTAACTTTTTTCTAAGATAGAAAACATACTAAACTATGTTTCCTTAAAGTTTCATAACTCCCCTTATTTTAGTTTATAAGATGTAGATTTTTAAATTTTACTCATAAAGTTCGCCTATCTGACACCAGGTTGCAGCATCTCGAGGATGTGGTTAAATCCAAGTAAATGCCGAAAATTACATATTGGGAACGCACCTAGAGAGTTGTAACTTTTTGCTAAGAAAGAGGACATGCTAAATTATATTCCCTTAAAGTTTCATGACTCCCCTTATTATTTTAAGAGTTATAAGCAAATGTCAATTACTTGGATCTGATTCTGTCAATAAATCAGATCCAAGTAATAGAAGTTGAAGTTTATTAGTAAATTGTAAAATGTAAAAATTTATATCTTATAAACTATAATAAGGGGAGTCATGAAATTTTAAGGGAACATAGTTTACTATGTCTTCTATCTTAGTAAAAAGTTACAACTCTCTAGGCGCGTTCCCAATACATAATTTTTGGAATTTACTTGAATTTGACCACATTCACGAGATGCTGCAACCTGGTGTCAGATATGCGAACCTTATGAGCAAAATATAAAAATTTATATCTTATAAACTATAAGTTTTGGGAACATAAAATTTTAAGGGAATTTTGTTTACTATGCCCTCTTTCTTTGACCAAAGTTACAACTCTCAATATTTTATTTTTATTTTTCAAATTTTGTAGTAGTGAATTGAAAATATAAAAATCTATATCTTAAAAACTACATAATAAGGGGAGTCATGGCTTTTAAGGGAACATAGTTTAGTATGCCCTCTTTTTTAAAAAAAGTTACAACTCACTTGAATTTATCAACTTTATCGCTGATGGAATACGAACTCTAGCGGCAAAAAAAGGAATTACCGCTTCATTCTACTCTTGCTACTCATAAAATCTTTAGTAAAAATTTAATACCTAGAAAACTCCAACTCTTGGATAAACATCAATAGGTAACAGAATTAGTTTTAACGTACTTTGTTGCATGGCCTAAGAGTTCATGTCTCCAATTTTTTTGTTTTTAAAAATTTAAAAAGAATATTGATTTTAAAAAATAAAGATATCGATTTTGAGCTCTGCGAAACCCATACCTGCATAGTGGCTCTATCTGGCGGTCGCAATTATAAGCTGGCCATAAATAATTCTCAGGTAAGCTGCGGCTTCCTGTTCTGATTCAATGTCACCTTGTGAAAAATTGTTAAATTCCGCCTACTAATGATGAGATAATGAATTTATTGCACGAACCCATTATTTTGACTCTTATCCACAGATGAATTCATTAGAACCTTTTCATTTGCAAAACTTATCTATTTATCCCATTATTAAATACACAATAGTAGCAAATCTAAGATTAATCTAACGTATAAAATTCATAACTATACATATAAATACAAAAAAAAATCTGGATATGCAATTCCTCTAGTATTCAATGTCAAAAGATTAACATCTTCAGCCCCTGCTGCCATCTAGTTAGAGATAACGCAACCCACATGAATATAACAGGAAAAACACAAATAACATTGTATATATTTCCTCAATTCTGGCGTGTCAAATTTAACAAAAAAAAGTATGATTTAAGAGACATTTTTGTTTCGGTACCATCTGTCACGACTGTCACTTTTATAAAAATTTCCCTATTTTCCTTTGAAACAGTGAAAAATAAGAATAAAGTTTCAAAGTGTTGTTGTCTCTTCTTGGGGTAAAATTAACTTAAAAGGCCGAAGCCATTCGCATTGAATAGTGGGAATTTATAGGTAGGGGTCTAGTGTAAGTATTATATGGAAGCAGTTTCCATAAAAGTGTCCCCTCTTGTACACAGATGGTCATATTCACTCCCCTCTGGCCAGCTATGATTGCACCTTGGAGACACGAGGGGTAAGTAATTACCTCTAAGGGTCGATGGGGTTTTGGGGGTAAGGAACAAAAGGGCCAAGAGGGTGGAGTCTTTGCCTCATTAGGCCTCAAGCCAAGCACAAAATAGCGTAGCGGCAAGGCAAACTTTATGTTTTGACCGCCGACCTTGCAACTATAGTTTAGACATGTTGCACTCATTCCCATACTCCAACTTTGTAATTGGGTTTGTAGATTTATCAGATTGGAGTACACCTTTTGTGATAAGTGTTAACGGCTTTATCTTTTGTTACTTTTTTCAATTTTTTAAAGAAAGGAGTGAGTTTTAGGTGTTGCCAGAACGTCAGGTAAGAAAGGATTCTGCAAGGGGGGGCAACTTGCCCCCCCATAGCCAATAGTGCGGGGGCGAATTATTAATAAAAGGGTTGACAAATTTGAATAGTTGGTTTTCAAAGAAGGGGTTAGGTGGTGTCAAGGGGTGAAAATTAGGTTGGGCTACACTAGAGGGTGCCTTTATTGTCCCAACTTACATGCATGTCAATAGCAAGATCAGAGGTGACAACACTTCTCGTGTGAAGTCAATTTGAACTGGATTTTAAAGAATTTTTATAATTCAAGTGGAGTTTAGTGTGCCAAAAATAATTAAGTTAAGAGAGGGAAAGAAAAAAAAAGTAATGACTGGTTGGGGAGAGAGGGAAGAGGAAGAAGAAGAAAAAAATGTGATGGGAAGAATGAAGAAAGGGATAGATGGAAGATTGATTGTTCTATAGAGTTGTTGGCTAAGTTATGGGCTGCACACCATCATGCCAAATCCACAGGGGGTCGGGGTGGTCATCTCAGCAGTTGGCCCCTTGTAATTGGGACGCCAGTCGACGGGAGGTTTTCACCCCTCAGGATAGTAAAGGAAAGGGAGGGTGTATAGGCGGTCCCCATCGGCCATTGCAGATTTACAGCCCTCGGGGCCCCTATCTAATCAGCCAGAGCACCACAAGGCCGATTTATGGGGCACCGCTTTGACCGCAGCCAAAACTTGTAAATCACCCTGCCCCAGGGGGAAGCCACCCACCAAATGTAAGTCGTAGAGCACCCAGTGACTGACCACGACAAGTTTTTTTTTTTCTCATCACAAAACACACTGAATCAGCATTTTTTTTATTTTTTTATTTTTTTATTTTTTTATAATTTGTGAATTGAGCACTTGTTTTATTACTACGAGAAAAGTACCCCACCTAAATTTGTTGGGTCACAATGAATTTCTATTGGCGCCAAATTGTCTACAATAGCACAAAAGCGTTCTTTGAGCGGCAGAGGGTCTAATTAGTCCTCACCAACCCCCACCTCCATCATCTTGTGCGCCCATCTAGTAAACGACAGGCGGCACTTTTGAAGTGTCACAGGGTGTCACAGTGAATGGCGCCGTCAGGGGTGCTCCAATAGTGGGGGCGGGCAGAACGGACAATGGCGGCTGTTTGACCTGACACCCGAGGCTACGCGTCGTAATTTACTCAGAACGATAAGCTGACGATTGTGGACGTTAATAGCTACCTCGGATCTCCCCCTCTCTGTCAATCCCCCACCCTACGGGGACCCCCAACCCAGGTCACTCGCGCGCTTTATCCTCACGAATCTCTTGTTCCCATCAATGCTAGAAACGACCACGGATTCGAACCACCTTCATCCATCAGAGGTGTCCACTCAACTACACTCCAATGGTCACACACCACAAAACGAGTTCGCACCGATTCAAAAACCGTTTCATTTTTCCCAACACAACCCAATCCATCAATCAATACAAGAGAAATCAATCAGCGTCGAACACTTTGGGTGGTCACAGAAAAAAAAAATGTCCACCTGGCGAGGAAACTTGCACCTATGTGGGCGGTTCTGTTAAGTGGGAGTCGTTGGCCATGATGAGGGTGTTGCTCTACGACTTTTACGATCTTCAATTACCCTTAGGTGGTGTCAGGCGGTGACTTCTGAAGATAGAGGGATAAATAGGATACTTCCACCACCCCTCACCTTCAACGTTTTCAATCTCACACGAACACTTCTTTGTGTTGGCAAACCTTTTTTTCACTTCATATTTACACAAGAAAAAAAGATGGCGGTCTGTTTGTAAAATTGATTAGATTGACATAGATCAAACTGAAGAGGACAAACAGAAATGTCTCACACATTTACCTATCAATCAAAACCTTTTCCGCTGGCTTTCACTATTTTAATCTTTATATATAGTAGTCACCATTCGGGCGCCACTTTTGTATATCTGGCCGCCTTCTCTTGTGGATTTTGGATTTCGAACTAAAAACTAAACCTAACGGAACACAAAATAAACAGTCCTTACATTCTTGAGGATAAAAAAAGAGTGAGTTTTATCTCAATTATACGTACCCGTAACCCGCAACGGGTTATAGGTTATAGTACTGATTTATCAAATTGTTCTAATTTCCTACACGGGCAAAGCCGGGTAGGAAAATCCAGTATAAAATAAACAGTCCTTACGAGTTTTATTTCAATTATAACAATTCATCTCATGTCTATTATTACTAAACTAAGAGCTTATGCTCATTGTTCCTGTCATGTATTTTTGTGAATACCATATATATATATATATATATGTATATATAAATTGAACAGTCCCTTCTATAATACACCATCTCTTATTTCAGGTGGACAAAATTTATTAGGCCATAAAAGCTAGCAAATAACTCACGTGCAAGGGACAAGTTGCCATTCCACAGAACATGGAAGGAATATAAAAATAAAAATAAAATAAAAAAAAAAAGAAACCATCCACTAAAACTTCTTTTATTACCAAAGATTATTTTCCCAGCGCAAAGTCCGAGACCCCACACCCAGTGTACATATGTCATCTTTTCACTCTCCCAAGATGCCACTCAACAAATTCTCTGCAGGAGAGGAACGCTGACAGACGTTATACGTCCACCCCTCCTTTCCCGAGATGCCTTTGATTTACAACCGCTGCTGGACATCCGCCCAGAAAATGGTCAATGGAGACTACTGTATGAAGACAAACCAGGCGTACTTAACCGATCGCACGTTTTATTTTTTTTTTTTTTCTTTCAACATGATCGACTTTTTATGTCGGGAAATCCAAGTGCCGTTTTACGATAGAAAAAGGGAGGGAAAATGGCTAACAAAAAAGAAAGAAAAAAAAAAAAAAAAGATTGACATTTTATGACTCATCTTAAGCCAACACAAGATCCTGTTAATGGCTGACACTATCTAAAAACCAGGCGTCTGTGAAGAAGTAGAAAAATGATAAACGACTGTATAAATACTTGGCTCTCGTTAATACGAATTTCGTGTTCAAAACTTTCAAAGTTTTCAAATAAACAGCTCCTTCGAGTTTTGGCCATTGGCCGAACACCACATCGTCCAGAGCCTCAAACTTAGGGCGGGCGGGACTCCCCGCGGGGCTGGGGCCGTCAAGCCGGGCCAGCAGGCGGTGATAAGCATCGAGGGGGCCCCGAGTTGGCCTTTGATGGTGCCGCTTAATTGTGCCGCCTGTCAGCGTCTGCATGTCAAGGATTTCAACACGTCAATCTCAATCGAATGAAGCTGCTCCTCCTGCTGCCAGATTGACTGATAGGGGGACGCGTCCACCACCCCTATCCTGAGGTCCACCCTTCTTCGAGTGGTTTGTTGGGCCAACTTTTCCTGGAAATCTCGCCCATAGGGATGGAAAAAACAAACTTCAATCAAAGCAAGTGGTTATCATTTGGAAGGATCAAGATATGAATGTTATCGGTTTATTTATTCATTATTTTTCATGCAAAACGTGATCTGTTACTCTGTCAATCCTAGTTGCAATCCCAGTTATTAATTACTCATTATTTACGCGCGTGACTTACATCAATCTGACAAATGTGTGGTTTGAGTGGTTGTCATAACCGGTTTTACAATTTGCCAAAAAATGTCATTAATTAAAGTGATAATACTAAATCTCAAAATGTTTTTTTAAAAGTTTTTTAAAAGCCTCAAAATCAGTTTAAAATAAAAATAATAAAAAAAAAAAAAAAAAAAAAGTGTTCACACAAAAACAGTTAAAAATTGCCTTATCTAGTTGATTATTCCTAAACGGCTGAGTGAAAGTGGTATTGAGCTCTGGGAGGTGGCGCCATCTACTGGCAGTTTGATATGGTGTATTTAGCACAAAGCAACGAAGCGAGCGCATGGTCGGATGTTTGAAGGAGCCGCATTTTTGCTTGGCGTTGCGAGATGGATGCGGTGCCAAGGGCGCTTGACATAAATCAGCCATGATTGACGTCCAGCTGACGGCAAGTGTGAGACGAACCTCACGTGACTGACTAGCCGGACTATTAGCCTCCGCCCATCGGTCCACGTCACCCTTGTTCAGCATCCACCATCTGTCACCAGTAATGCGATATGATGTCACTCGTCACAAGCACCACCAATCGAAACGAGCCACCGGCCACGAGACGCGCATCCATTGGTCGACCGGGACGCCACATTTCATCGGCGTCCTGTTTCCCTTGACGACGACACCTAGTGGCAAAGTCGCGAAGCCGAGCGGGCCGCCCAAAACAGGCAAGCAACTCGCGCGCCACCTCATTGCCAGTCGTGGACGGGCAGCGAGAAGCATCGTCTCGCTCTTAACGTGCTGTTACCTTGAGCTCGTTTGCGGGTTCCTACAACGCCTCAGCCACGAATCGCGGGATAGTACGTGAAGCCGAGCACCAGCTCGCAGCCATGCTGACCTCCGGGAGCAATCAATACCTCCGACCGGAGTATCTGTCGCCGCTACCGACCACGGTGAGTAACTAACACGCCACGCGGCTCGCCTTTACTCCGCACGGCACCTCAGTTAACAGCCGATGACGCGCGTTATGAAAATCGAAATTTCTCAACGTGTGATTACGAACACGTATTTCTCTACTTAATTTCAACGCCGATTAAGATTCTATAAAAAAAAAAATTAGACGACAAATTGGTGCCGTGGCGCAGTCAAAGGCCATTTTGGGAAAACCCGCCTGACTCGCTTCAACGCGGTGCTGCCTCCTAGTTGCAGTTGACTGGGTCTCAAGTGCGGCGCAGGACGCAATGCCATATTAGTAGTTGTAGTGGGAAGGAAAAAAAAAAAAAATTTATAAATTTCAAGGAAGCTTAACGTTTTTTTAAATATCGTTTAAACTGAAAAAAACTTTTTTTTATTTTCCTATAGTTGGACGCCAAGAAAAGTCCCTTGGCTTTGTTGGCGCAAACGTGCAGCAACATCGGGGCAGACACTCCAAACTCAAAACCGTTAATTCTCCCTGTGGAAAAGCCGAAAGAGTCATCGTCGTCTTCGTCGTCGTCGACCGGGGCACTGACAAGCGAGAAACATCGCGAGAAAACAACCCCCTCATCCGACGACAAGAGTTCGTTCAAACCGTATGAATCAATTAAAAAAGAAGAGACAACCGAAGGTGATAAAAGTGGGTTCAGGACGCCCACGTCAAATAAGTCGGCCTCTCCGGCCGTGTCGGTCGGCAGCAGCGCCGGCGGGGGTACCGGTGGAGGTGGAGCAAGTACGACGGGAAAAAACACGCCAAATGCCGGCGACGGCAACTCGTCCTCGACGAAAGCGTCGAGCGATTCGATAGCAGTGAGTAGTGCACCCAACTCTTTGAGCACAAGTTCCCTGCATAGTCAACATAATCGGATCAGCATTGGATGTGGCAACATGTTCGTCGAGGTCAACCACCACGAGAGCGCAATGCCAAAGGACGGTGGACACTTGCCGTTGAGTTCCGGTTACAAACCGGGACAAATGGTCGCACCATCCATGCTCAATCCCCTCTCCAACTGTACGGGTTGCACTCAAGTTGTCAGTCACCTGCCAGTCGACTCTGCATCCCCATACCATCCAGGTGTTGCTCAGAAACCCGGTTACGGAGCCGCCGGTTTGAGCCCTTACGTGGCCTACGCGCGAGTCAAGACGGCCACCGGTGGGACGACCCTCGTGCCCATCTGTAGAGACCCTTACTGCACCAACTGTCAATTGAGCGTACAAAGTGCTCAACTGGTCGGAGCGACGTGCCCGAGCGGATGCACCCAGTGCACTCACGAGAAAGCAGCCGCCAGTTTAGTGCCCGGTGGAAGCCCACTGTCGGCCTTGTCACTCGTCCCGGGACTCTCCCACGGAGGTCCGGGCATTCCTTCTCTAACTTCACCTCTCTACTCTCACGCTATGCTGAACTCTCATAGGCCCTACGTATGCAACTGGATTGCTGGTGACACCTACTGCGGTAAACGTTTTACTACTTCAGAAGAACTGCTTCAACACCTACGCACCCACACCAACTTATCGGCGAGCGAATCGTCTGGTTTGCCCCTCTTACACCCAGCTTTTAGTCTGCCATCGACCACACAATCTTTGGCATGCCACTTGCATTACTCTACAGCTCCATCTTTGACGACCGTAGCGGGACTTCACAGGACGTATCCAACGAGTCTAAGTCCGGTCGGTTCGCTCACCAGTTCGCGGTACCACCCTTACAAGCCCCCGTTACCACCTCTACCAGGAGCCCCATTGGCACCTTTACCACCTCATCCGGGACTGGGAGCGTATTACTCACCTTACGCTATGTATGGACAGAGGATCGGAGCTGCCGTTCATCCGTGATCATGTTTGATCAGTGTGAGAAAAAGTGATCCCCCCACCGGGTTCAAGGTACTGTGTATCATATATTGTACATATTTATCTTTCTCGTCAATTTTTATTTTTAACTCACTGCACATAAAAGATGAAGACTCATTTTTTGTTGTTGTTGAGCGGGGTCATTTGTCTCAATTGTGTCTAGTGTGTGCCACATTTTTGTGATTTTTTCTTTTTTAAACTAATAGCACCGAATTTCTTTTTTTTAAAAAAAGAAAAAAAAAAGTCCCCTCTCACTCCCATGTTTTTAATATCGTTAGCTTAAATTGTTTTGTTTAAAAACTCGTTTCATCATTTTTTTTTTTTTCAATTGCTCAATTCCAATTTCACTGAACAAATTCTATTAAAAGTATTTTGTTTTTAATATCGCACCTCCATTTTGAATTATTGCTATTCAAAACTTTGTCTCAAAAAAACGCAAATTTTTTAAGAACTTAAAAAAAAAAAAAAGAAAAAGAAATACTGTAAATTATGTGCATTGTAAAATTGAATATTAATGGTTTTACTCATATATAACAATAAATCGTTTGAAATTTGTTCTCGCTATATTTTTGTCGTAATTTTATTTTCCCCGAAAGAAAAAAAAAAATATAGCCACCATCCCTTTTTATAGATACAAGTGGCTTTTAATGGCCGACTGCAAATAATTTGCTATCAATTGCGAAATGTAACCAGAGTCCCAGTTCCAAGAAACAATTTCACACACTTTATAGTCTCATGGTCGGGTGAATGTTCTACACAAAAAAAAAAGCTGCGTTCATCAGGTCACATCAGACGTGACGTCATTTCGCTCAATTTTGACAATTTTGACACAATAAATAATAATTTAAAAAAAAAAAACTCAAAGGTAAGTCGTGCCCCATCTCTCTTTCTCTCTCTCTCTCTCGCACCGTCCGCTCCTCAAGTTTTAAAAATCGATAATAAAAACAGGTGAGTTTTTATCACCCACGCCCTGTCAGATTAATTTGTAACAAAGCGTTTAAATTGTGACAAATATAGAAACGTAATTGCACTACCATTTTTCAAAAACCATCTGACTATTTTATTCAAGAAACATCTGGCACACACAAAAAAAAATAATTTCTCCTGCTGGCGACCCCCATGCGTTTCGTATCATCGACACACCACTTTAGTATTTGATAGTGGCAAATAACTCGGGCGTCCCCAAGGACCGTTTTATTCCTACAAATCACATTGATCGCTTTCTTCAAACCACTGTATTTTGCTCGTCGCATCGTGTGGATGTGCATTTCATTGATCTTCATAACCCCAAAAACTCGATTTCTCAAAATGTCTCAAAATGAAATAAAAATATGGGAAGGAGGAGAAGTTTTTTTTTTTTTTTTTTTTTAATTTATTGTTTTTATTGGCTAAAAATTAATTTTGAATTTAAAAAAACAAAAAAAAAAAAAAATTACGCGTTGAAAATTTATGATTTTTTGTTTCTCTTTATTTTTCAGGTGTAACGTTAATAGTCAATAATTACGCATCTGTATACACCTGGAGTGACATAAAGAAAACAAATTTTTCGTTACGCGTATAATCTCGTTATAAAAACCCTTCAAACACTAGTTGATCCGTGTGTTTAACCTGGAACGCTAAGGGTGGCCTGGATTTGTATCTCGCCCTGCCTGCAAGGGGGAGCCACGAGACCGGCAAGGGAGTGCCAGACACGTTGGCCACCTTTCACCTACCTGTCTATTAATTATTCTTTCATCATAATTAGCTGTCAGGAGGTCCACGACGCCCCCTGCGGGTGGGGGTGATGACTCCTGTCTATCAAACTGTATCTAACAATAGATGACGCTGTTTGCGTCTCTTCCATCTTTTTTTTTCTTCTGACTTTTCTTTATTAATTATCGTCCTTGGTTCTTCGCACGTATGTCAACGGGCGACCCCCTTTTTTTTTTTTTTTTTTTTCGTTTAATATTCTTTTCCTCGTAGCTGCCATGAATGCCAAACGCGTGCGTGTGGGAAAGGCATTTTTTAAAAGCGTTCCTTCCGTCTATGAGCGGATGACGTCACGTCAGATGAAAAATTTTCTCTCTCTCTTTCTCTCCTTGCCCTCCCCGCAACCCCAACAGGAAATCGTCGACAGTGAAGATCGAGCAAAAATTGCAAGTTTTAATTTTTGCGTGAAAGTGTGCATCCGCCGAGATTTATGGGCGGGATGCCGCTGGCGGGTTTAACCCTTCCGCCTGACTGTGATTGGTGGCTTGTACATAACGACATTTGAATCCGTACGTGATTCATTCAATGTGTACACGCAACTGTGTTCATGTGGTTTGGAAAAAAAATTCAATTTTTGAGAGTGAAAAAATTCAATAAAAAAAAAAAAAAGAATTTTTTCCTAATATATACTTATCGCAACTCCGACGAAAAAGTGTACTTGTAAATTGCTGTTTCCTTTCATCGTCGTATCAATTCGCATCTCCGGTTTTAACAAGAAATAAAGTTTTTTTTTTTTTTAATTAATATTTATTCGACTGTATTTTAATTTATTACATATAAAATTGTGAATAAATAAAAATTTTCATTTACCAAAAAAAAAAAAAAAAAAAAAAAAATCTGTTCAAGGAAATTTCAATCAAATCACACACAATAAAACCTCAAGTTTCCCATCTGGGCAAACATTGAAGAGAGAAAAACTGGTCACCAACCCTCGGACATCCATCACGGAGTTCTTCAAGGCGAGCAGGTGAGATAACAAAGATGAGATAACCTCCCGTAATCCTCGTCATTGTCCCGATCGGGTTCAATTGGCAATCAAGAAAAACACAATTCAACACCTCTTTGTTGAAAGAGGGGGTCGCGCGGAGATGAACCGGTTGAGCGTCCAAGGAAAATATTTTTTTTTTTCTTCTTCTTCCCCAAGAAAAATTCCAGATTGAACATCAATTCATTTGCCAAGTTGTTCAATTATGCATCAACGTTACATTATTAAAAGGCTGGCGTTGCTTTCATCTTTCGTCTCGTGTAATGACTCACGTTCCTTTATAATTTAGTCATAGAGATAAAATAGCGAGTCGAGTGGCACGTCAAGTTCTCGCCATTGGCTAAATACGTTCTCTTCTCGCCCTCTAATATTCTATTAAACGTAATCAACGTTTCTTCAACCGGCGGCAAAACGCGGCACCAGAAATCTTAAGAGCACCAGTCCACTTGGATTATGAATTAATTTACTCGTTAATTATGAATTTAAGAGACCCCACGTCGACGCGTCCACTGCCATCATGACAAACCCCATTTTGCAATATCCCTTGGCGAAACTGTTTTAAAATTTTCATTAACTGTATCAAAATTCATTTCCTTTTTCTAATCGACTTGAGATTAGTTTATTAAATATACAAAACGAAAAACTTCATTTATTATAGATTTTTATTAAAGGAAAAAAAAAGTTTTCTATAAACTGACATTGTAAGTCGCGTCATTAACTATTAACTAACTGTTGATGAGAGTCCACTATGGGCGATCCTACTTGATCATACTTTGATCCCAATGGATCACGCCAGTACGCCACTAATCTCGATCTAAGGGATCAGATTTGAAATTTTTTTTTCCACATTGAACACCAAATTGAAAAAAAAAAGTTACCGCAAGGACGATACTTCATATCGTTTACACACAGACCGATACTCATCGGGTATAAATTTTTACGATTTTCTAAAAGGGATCAGATTTGAATTTTCTTTTCCACATTGAACACCAATTAAAAAAAAAAATAAATAAATCCCCGCAAGGACGATACTTCAAGTTGTTTACACACAGACCGATACTCATCGGGTATAAATGTGACGTAATTTTCTAAAAGGGATCACATTGAACACCAATTAAAAAAAAAAAAAAGAAAAAAAGTTCCCTCAAGGACGATACTTCATGTTGTTTACACACAGACCGATACTCATCGGGTATAAATGTGACGATTTTCTAAAGGGGATTAGATTGGAAATTTTCTTTTCCACATTGAACACCGAATTTTAAAAAGAAAAGTTACCGCAAGGACGATACTTCACATTTTTTTACAAACAGACCGATACTCATCGGGTAAAAATGCGACGTAATTTTATATTATTAAAGAAACGAGTATTTACAACCGATATGGGGATGCTATAGTGGCAAGAACTTGTGAGAGATTTCTTCCTTCCCACGTGAAGCTAGGTGGCATTGTCCCCTTTTGTTCATCATTAGCGTGATGGTAGAAATTGAAAATTACACAGTGAATTCTCCCCTTCCCAATGTGATAGGCCTTTTATAAAAAGGGAAGTGCACACGCACGATGCGCTCTCATTGAATACGCTGTCAGTTGAATTCCGTTCGTAATTTGTTGGGAGGAGGGGTTCTCTCAAAACTCGACCTAGGGACGTCTTCAAATTTCTTCTCAAGCTTACACACCTCATAGACGAATAGGCCAAGGTAGTCATTATGTTGTTTGCAGCCCGATTGAAGCTGTAATTTCACTCGTGTACGCCCTCGGGTGAAGGAAATTGGGCCGTCCTCCCTTTTGCAAAACCGGCACCCCTCCCACAATAACCACCGGTGTAGGACTCGCTCTTGACTGCGCATGAGTGTAGCGCCCACTGTATATATACACGCATGAAAAAATAATAGAGCACCAGTATTTGGTGTTGAAAATTCTTCAAAGAACTACCGCCACACCTGAGGGTTGGTATACAGCATCCCCACATCCCTAGGGTCGACTGTGTTTGACAGCACCCTGATTTTTCCTTCCATGCCCACCCATTACCTCAAGGCTGTTGTTTGTACAAAGTGAAATCAAACTTTGTCGACGAATTTTTGACTGTTCAGATATGACAGCTTTTTTTCGCTCATTGGTTTTTAATTTTCTCTTGGCGAATAAAGCGGATTTCCTTGAATTATGTTCCCCAATCGTTGGCACAATTTCATAGGACGCCATTTTAACTTAAATTTCGCCTCCCCCTTTTCCCTCTCGTTAGAACGAAACGATCGTCTTAATGAACGATTCAAATTTTATTATAAAGGAGTTTGGCGCACACATTTCATTTTTCTTAAGCACATGCACATTTTTGCCGTCTTCGTACTGCGCACGTATATTTTATGGATTCATATTTCTGCTGGCACGAGACTGTCGCCTTAACCTCCTCGTTGGCCTTAAATCAAACGCCACCTAAGAACGACAATTAACGCCCTCCTAAATCTCCCCTGTGAGTACCAGGTGCAAGTCGAAAGTTTTTTTTTTTTTTTTTTTTTTTTTTGAGATAAAATGTAAAAGGGG
>JAQGAS010001558.1:0-17788 GCA_034686365.1 Pachymerium ferrugineum
AAATTGTGATATACTGACAGGAAGTTCGTTATAAAACAGTAAAATTAGGTCAGCAGGTATAAGAAATGGAATGCTTTAGCCAAGAATTCACTGCAGTTAGCAAGGTAGTTTACATGCGACTTCCTATACCACTGGTTATAAGTTTGTTCCTCATTATCCGGGAACTTTACATAAAGCGCCATCTGGTGGCGCAAAATGAAGGATTGCGCATAGCCCCTATTGCATCAATTCATCAAAATAAGATTTATTTATCTTGTATTTTGTCTAGTCTACGACGTTTTGAGTTTTATTCATATTGCAAACAGATTCAGTGCTTAACATTTACAGTATATTTACTCACTTTTAAAACTTAAAAAATGCCGATATGAAATCTCAGAGAAAACGCTGGAATGCGTTTGACAAATTATTTTAATGTAAGTCGTCTTGACACTTTGAACTTAATGTAAAGAGTGTCATCAACTAAATACTTAGGTTTTAAATTTGATAACAAAATTATTTTAGAAGAACCCCATCCGATATTATCCTCCCGGCTACTTGGTCTTTTAAAGCTGTCTGGAAAATCACATTTAACCTTGTCTGTAACTTTTATACAACATACATAGTCATCGTTGCTCTGAGATTGATCTAACAGTGTGAATGTCACTGAGTATTCAGCTGGCCATTTTAAAATTGCGTCCCAAGGGCCTTGCATGATTTTCCAAAACACGGACAAATGAGTATTTTTTCCACTTTTATATCCATTAGGATACAGTTCAGTCTTCATCTTGTACCCACATGAATCCGAGAAAAATTCGTCACTATACAGAATATCATTCGATTGTTGTCTCTGGGAAAAATTTTCAATTTTCCAAATGTATTCTCCTTTGACGGTTTTCAGTGAATCTGTAAACAAAATATTGGATATTAGCGATATTAGCAATCAATCAAACTAGGACTAGTCTTTTTAGTTGGCAGAGGACTTTTAACTTGATATCGCGTTTTAAGTCATATGTGTTATAATATTGACTATAGAATGGTACGGTACAGTAAATATTGCAGAACTTATGTGAAAGTTAAAAAATTTGGACAACAGTTTACCTTGAGCTTCCTTAAGGACTTTATCAATTTCATCTAGAAGTGTAAAATGTTGAGTATTCAATAATGTGATCTAATGAGTGTATAGCTTACTGGATTTCTCCCTAATTTCTTGAATGTCGTCTCTATCTTTTTCTAGAACTGGCAAAATAAACACATTGCCATCAATTAAATGACTTAAATTTACGATTTTTTAGTCACCTGGTTTCAGTTGAGCAATTTTATTATCCATTTCATCAATTATATCTTCTTTGAGCTTTTTCGTCCATTCAGTGAGAAACTTTTCCTCCTTTTCGTTTTGAGTTTTCTTAATATTGTCTACCGTAAACATTGTATTGAAACAGCTTCAGTGAAACTTATTTGACACTTTCCAAGATTACAAATTTTGTACCTCTTTGGTTTTCCATTTCTTTTTTAAGTTCTTGTCTGATTAAATCTAGTTCTGCATTTTTGAAGAGTTTAAAATGTAAAAGAAACAATATTTAAGGATAAAAATACTTACGTTTATTGTTTTCTTCGATTTTGGTCTTATTGGTTGCCGTTTCGCCTAATCAAAATGTAATATAATGGTACATTTGTAGGTTGCATCTAATTACACTTACCACTAATTAATTTTATCTCTTGTTGCATTTTCTCATCATTGTGAGTTTTGATATCTGGTTTTTTAAAAAAAACTGCAAGTTCAATATAAATTGTAAGGTATTGGAATTTTTACTTAGTTGTCCTTTGCAATAATCAATTTCAACAGTTTGTTTCCGAGTTTTCTCGTCAAGTTCATCTATTTTAAAGAGGAAAGACTTGAGGATTAATGATACTCAACTTAAATGCAAATGTACCTTTAATATTTCTCAATTCCATCTGCAAATCATTGTTTTGCATTTGTAGTTGTGCATTATTGGCTGCAATTTCTTGTACTGTGCGAAAAATATTTAAGTTTTCATTATTTGATTAAAAAGTGCGATAGTTACCTTTTAAGTGAACTTTTTTCTGCGAATTTTCACTCGCATTATTGAAATTTGAGAAATTCTCGCGTTCTGTCTGTTAAATATTGAATTGCTATTCACTCTGATCTATTGAAAATATTAGTATTACCTTGAAAACATTGTACATCAATTCAAAATGAATTTTGATATCACTTTCATGTTTCTCAACTTCTAAACTAACATCCTATTAATATTAAGTTTACAAAACAATACTACTAACTTAAAACCGCGGACTATTTTAAAATTACCTGAAAATCGCATCCCAGATCACGATATTTACAAAACTCTAAACTTGCTTTACACCCTATTATGTGCTCTTCTCTCTAAGATTGTGTTATAATTGCTCTAATTAGTTTGGAATTTTTACAAATACCGATTTGCTCATTTTATTACCTGGGCCCTTACATATCTTAGTCCGCATTTGCAATCAATAGGATAAAATAGACATTCATTATAATGTACCTACAAACATATTTTATTACTAAAAATTTCTTATACGCAAATTTAGTTTAAATTACATTTAATTTCTCTGGATCCATTTCACAGTCGCAAAACACACATTTCGCCTCCACTGATTTCTGTAATTTGTCAGGCGTCAAATAATGTTTTAAAATACCTCAAAATTGAATTTCCTTTCATGTTGTCATCCTGGATATTAGATTTTTGTAATTTTTCTTCATCGGACTGTAAATATTAGACAACTAGATTATAGATAGAAATTAGATTAGATTAGCATTTTTGGTACATGGACCTTTACTGCCATCTAACGGCCGATAAAGGCACTCTCAAAAGCTATAACTCGTCAAAATGTGTTTTGTTACCTTTTGACAAGGCGTCTCATCTGGGTAACATCGTTCTACAGCGTTGCGTACACAGTTTTTACAAAAGATTCGACCTTTAGATGTAAATGAATTTTCTATTTCTATTTGGCACCTAAAATGACCGGAATCGTCAGCTTGATTAAACTTTGGTTTCATTTTTTAAAAAATGGACAGAAAATGTACTGATAATATTTACAAAATTGGTTAATACCTGCAGCATTTCATTGTGAATTATTTACCAGTTTAGAACTCAAGTTGCAATGCAGTGTTTGGGTAATTCCCCTTGTAACTGTAAACGAATCGTGAAATCTGATAATTTGATGACGTCAACTTCCTTCTTGGAAATGTTCATCAATGAGTCAAAGTGCAATTTATTTATAGTGTATTTCTATCGTTAAATACTGAAGGGATTGACACTTTCCGAATTTTCTTTTTGCTTATCATTTTCTTACAAATGTAGGAATTTCTGTCAGTATGTAACACGTCAAGAATTTATTTTGAAAATTGAAATTTAATATAAAGCGTTTCGTTATCTAAGTATTTTCGATTAAAATCTAAATAACATATTCATATAAAAAGTTATTCATCTCGTTTGTAGCTATATTTCATATCAGAGATAGTCTTGTATTCTCTTGAAAGACCAAGACACTTTGATCTGTTAATATGATTGAAAAAGCAAAAACAGCTGGCCAATTAAAAGAGCATCCTAAGGGCCTTGTACAATTTGAATAAACACCGATAAGTAGCTATTTTTTCCTTCGTTTAACATATTTTATTACTAAAAATTTTTTGGATATTAATTGAGTTTAAATTACATTTTTTCTAGATCCCACTGTCGCAATACACACATACACACATTTCACCTCCACTGATTCCTATAATGCAAATAATGTTTTAAAATATCTCGACATTGTGTTATCCTTGATATTGGATTTTTGATTCAATTTTTCTTCATCCGACTGCACAACATTATAGCTAGAAATTAGATTAGCACATTTTGGTACGTGGACCTATACTGCCATCTAACGGCCGATAATGGCACTATGATAGCTCTTACGTACTCGTAAGAGAATGTAGGTCATGGTTTCCTGACCAAGGCGCTAACGACCAGTGCAGTCCATTTTGTTTTTGAAACTGGGTCATGTGTTGGACAAGGAGGAGTCCCACAAACGAAATGGAACTAGTAAGTTATTCTCCGTGTAATTCTATGAATCATGAAATCTGATAATGTTTAATGACGTTTAATGGCTTCCTTTTGGAAATGTTGTGAATAGTAGTGTATTTGTATTCTCGAATACGGAAGGTAATGACACTTTCAAAATATTTTGAATATAAAATGGCCCCATCTAGGGTCCACGAATATACTTTATACTTTTCATTTTCTTACATGTGTAGGAATTTCTGCCATTATGTAATACACGTCAAGCGGAACAATGTAATTAATAGGAAAATTCAAATTTAATATAAAGCGTGTCGCTATCTAAGTAATTTGGTTTCAAATCAGACAGTAAAATGAATTTTTTCCATCCATATCCAGAGTTTATCTTCAGGTTTGTAGGTCTATTGAAATTTACACTTCCGGAGTCCGTCTTTGTATCGAATGTATGTGAATGACCTTTCAGATATTGACTTTTATCTAATAGCGTGATTGTTACAGCAAAATTAGCTGGCCAATTTAAAAGAGCATCCCAAGGCCCTTGTAAAACTTGAATAAACACCGATAAGTGGGTTTCTTTCCCATCGTCTCCATTTGGGTACAGCCAACCGCGAATCTTGTATCCGAACGGATCCGAGAAAAATTCATTACTGTAAATCACTTCGTTCTGTAGAGAATGTCTTTGTAGTTGCGTGAATTTTTCCACTTTCCATATGTGAGAGGACCTAATTCGCCTAGGAGGTCCAAACTTCTGTCTTTCATCCGCCTCATTTCGATAAAATGACGTAATTTCTTGGTTTTTGGTAAGCAAATCTGAAATCATTCGAAAATTGTAAGTGTGAATTAATAAGACGTCATTGGTCACGTGATTCCCCTCAACCAGTAATAAACAAGTCGTCGAAGGTTAATAATGTGGTTCACCTTTTTCTCGAGATCGTTCCAATTTATTTATTCGAGCTTCAATTTTCTTTTTATCATCTTCAAACGCTATTTTGTGCGTTAGTAGTTTGGAATTTACTGAAAATCAAAATATTTCTTAAAATTTGTAAAAATCGACTGCATGTGTTTACCTAATCGCGTTGTCTCTTTCTCCACTTCCATTTTCACAATTTGAGGTATTTTGCTTTTCACTACATAAATTAGAGATTATAGCACGTTTTCCTCTTACAGCGATATAATTTCAACAACCTGTTTCCATTTTAGAAATCCGAGTTTCAAAACTTTTGCTATTTTCTATCAAAACTTTGTCGACTAAATCTAAAAAAATAATTTACATGTTGTTTAGAATCGGTAAAAACAATTTGTTTACTGGAATCTTTTACCTAATTTTGTTTCCAGTGCAGTAATTGTTTTAATCATGGTTTCCTTTTCGGTGTTTAAGGACTTGATTTTTTTCTCCACTGAAAAGTTAATAAACAAAAAAATTTAGATTCAATTTTTTTTTCCAATAACTTTTAATACTAACTTTTACTAGTCCTGTTTTTTAAAGTATTTAATTTTTTAGTCTCATCTTTCTTTTCGTCCTTCGGATTTCGAATTTCGTCAACTTCAGTTTGTAATTTATTAATTGACTTTTCAAATTCTTTGCAAGTTCGTACTAAAGTTGCGATGGTATTGGATTCCGATTGCTAATTTTATAGAATAATACGGGTACAAAATTATAAAATATAGATTAAATTTCCTTACATCATCTTTGCCTTGAGTCGTTTCAACTTCCTAAGAAATTCAAAATAATTAAATTTACAATGATACTGTGTAAAAATGTGTAATTACATTGTGGTCAAAACAACGACAAAAGGGTTTTCCATTTGTATGGCTGAGGGAAATGCACGTGGCACAAAACACGTGTCCACAGCTTGCTTGAATAAGTTTCTCTATTTCCGTTTTAAGTCTACAACTAATCATCAAACACATAAGTATGAAATGTATATTAATTGGAAAATGCTATTCCTACCTGCTGCAAATAAACATTCTGAAGGAGTTGAGTTTGCGACCGTGTAGATGTAGTGTCTATATTCTAAGGACCTTGGGAATTGTGTGTGACCGATACCCTCTGCTGGCAATGTTTGGCAAGGGAAGTGAAATGTGTGGGAAAGCTAAAGGGGTAGTAACCTAAAAAGGGCCGCTTCACAAACTTCCTGCACCAAATTTGTTGTGACGTAAGGAAACGCTAGAGGGCTTACATCCCAAGTAGTAAAAATTTTGATTTGCAAAATTTTACAAATTTTACAAATCAAAATGCAAAAAGTTTTGTTAAATTTTGTAAAATGTGTGTAAGTTATCATATATTTTACAAAATATGTTTTTGCCATAGAAAAGTGGCCAATTACTGCTGTAAATCAAGTCAATATATTAAGTGAAACTTTTGAAATATTTTTTATTTGCTATCTCTAACAAAATCATGCAAATAGTTAGATCTTGTGTGTATGTTTTTGCTAATAGTCCTCTCTATGATGTGTTCCTTTGAAAGTTCGTTTTGGATCTTTACATACAATTATATATAAATGCAGGGTCCGTACAACTTAATTTGACTCTTTACCAAGACTTGTGGTCAGTTTTTTCAGTTCATATTTAATCGCGTTAGTTTCATCTATAAAAAGTGTAGTTATTAGTGAAATGTATAATTGAAGAAACAAATTTGTACCTTTTTGGTTTTCCATTCGTCCTTTAAGTTCTTGTTTGATTAAATTAAGTTCTGCATTTTGGTTCTCCATTTTTCTTTTAAGTTCTTGTCTGATTAAATCATGTTCTGCATTTTTAGGAGTTTTAAATGTAAAAAAAATTCCTCATTTTTAATGATAAAAATACTTACGTTTATTTATATCATCGATTTTTGCCTTATTGGTTGCCGTTTCGTCTAATCAAGAGAAATTTGTAGTCATTCTCATTTGAAGTTTGTATCTAATTGAACTTACTACTAATCAAATTTGTCACCTCTTGTTGCATATTCGCATCATTGAACGTTTTGAAATCTGATTTTAAAAAAGAGTAGACTCAAATTTAAATTGTAAGGTATTGGAATATTTACTTCGTTGTCCTTTACAGTAATCAACTTCAATAGTTTGTTTTCGAATTTTCTCATCCAACTCATCTGTTTTAGGGGGGGAAAATGTCAATATTAACTCTATAACCTTTTTAGACGCGCGTACCTTTAATATTTTTTACTTCAGTCAGGATATCGCTGTATTGCATTTGTAGTTGTGCAATTTTTTGTTCTGCTAATTTACCTACATCTTTTTTACTGAGTCTGAGATTATTTGCTATTTCATCTAATCAAAAAAATGAATCGTAAACTTGCGGTTGAACTTTACTAAGACCATCGAAACAAATGCTATGCATTCAAAAATTGTAAGTGGAAGCATTTGTTTTGATCGGTTTTCTTTTCATCAACATTAGTTCAAGTTTGAAGAACAAAATGTTTATTACCTTTAGTGTTTTTCAATTCAACTTGGAAATCTTTGCGTTGCATTTGGAGTTGTGTGGCAATTTCTTCAACTACCATAAAATGCATTTTGGAAAAAATAAATTTCAATATTTGATTTTTTTTTTTGGTTTTTACCTTTTGCGTGAACGTTCTTTTGAGATGTTTCAATCGCCTTATTACAATTTGCCAGGTTTTCTCGTTCCATCTACAAAATAAGAAAATAATAACTTGGCATTGTACAAGCTTAACTTATTTTCTCTAGTCTTACTTTGAAGGCATTACACATCAATTCAAAATGAATTTTGATATCGTTTTCATGTTTTTCAACTTAGGAAGTAAGATCCTGAAAATTTGTCAAATCAAAAGACGATTTATGAGCCGGTAAAATCTTATAATACCTGAAAATCGCATCCGAAATCCCGGTATTTACAAAATTGTAAATTTGCCCTACACATTATGACGTGTTTTTCTCTCTTAAATTTTATGGAATTGCTTTAATTACTTTACAAATACTATTCACTAATTTTATTACCTGAGTTTTGCTATTTTCTGTCAAAGCATCTTTCTTTTCTTCCCTCTGATTTGGAATTTCGTCAACTTCGATTTGAAATTTGTTTATTGATTTTTCAAAGTCTTTTCAAGTTCGTACTGAAGTTGCGATGGTAGGTATCGGATCCCGTTTGCTAATTTTAAAGAATAATTCGGTTAGAAAGTCATAAAATATAAATTAAATTTCCTTACAACATCATTTTCTTGATTTGCTTCCTAGAAAATTCAAAGTAAATTAAATTTGTATACTGTCAGTTCAAATGTGCAATTACATTGTGGTCAAAACAACGGCAAAATGGTCTTCCATTGGTATGACTACGGGAAACGCATTTGGGGCAAAACACATGTCCACAGCTAATTTGAACGAGTTTCTCTATGTCGGTTTGAAGTCTGCAACTGATAATCAATGATTTAAGTATAAATATAATTATTGAAAAGTGTTAGTCCTACTTGCTGCACACAAACATGTTGAAGAAGATGATGAACTGTGGATTTGAGTAACAAAAATACTCTCGCCTCCACTCGGAAACAAAAGCAAAGGAAGTGGGGGAGAAAAGATAAAGGGGGTGCTCTATCTTCCTGGAACATGACGTCAGTAAACATAGGGGGCTGACATTTTCTTGAAAATTTTAACGTAAAAAACGAAATGAAAATAAACGACTATTCATTTTTATTATTATTTTCAGCTCTCAGTAAGCGACTTAACATACACCCGATTGGGACATGAAACCTTTATTATATACGCTGCTGCAGGTCAACAAGAAAAACATATTCAATAAGGTAAGCTAAACTTTTCAATATTTTTTTATTTGAAATTGTAATAAAAGCATGCAATATATTATATCTTGCATTTGTAAGTAGCCATCTTCTATGATTGCTTCTTTCGAAAGTTCCCTAGTTGTATCAATATGTCCAAAGTGCGATTTATTTATCGTCTATTTTGTTTAGTTTTAATCTTGAACTATCACGTAAAATTTATCGATACAACATAAAAGTAATTTTTATAGCTTTGGTAGAAAAATGTGCATGGGATTTTTAGTGGCCTAACTGCTATAACTGTCAGATACTGAGTACACACAAGGTATAAAAATGACAGGAAAAAACTATTTAGTCGTTCTATGTATTGACATTTTTTGTTGTTTTTTTTTTTTTTTTTACCCTGATTGGAACTTGTTTTACGTTAGTTGAGTCAGTAGAGTCAAACATTTTATCCTGTTGCGTTGTCAATTTGGTATTCACATCTGACAGTAAACAAAGATAGGGCGATTTAAGGAGTAACAAATTGTTACGAACCTTTTACTTTTTGTTGAAACGAAGTCCGGATTTTTCCAATGTGTGATTTTGCTGAAGAGCCGTATCTGGGTTATGGATTTGACGCGTAGCTGCATTTGATGATAATCGGTTTAATCCTTGACATCTTCTTCAAACTTTTTATTTATAAATGCCACTTAGGAGTTCTTGTCTGATTAAATCTAGTTCTGCATTTTGAAGAGTTTAAAAATGCAAAAGAAACAATTATTAACGTAAGTTAACAAATTTCAAGTTAGAGCAATCTAAGGAGGCACATATTGAATTACCACATTGAACCTTTTAGTTTTTGTTGAAATGAATTTCGGATTTTTTTTAGTGGTGGTTTTGCCGAAGAATCGTCTCTGTTATGGATTTAATTTGACACGTAGCAATTATAATAAGAATTGAATGTTTGATCATAATCGTTTTAACCCTTGACCTACCCGAATCTTTTCTAACATATTTGTTTTCGATGAGCTTTTTAATAATTCTTTATAAACGCCACTTAGCAATTTTCTTAAGCCGAACTCAAGAATTCTAACTTGTACGGAAATGTGTCCTCCATTTCTTTTAATGGATTTCTTCTCCAAAACAAAGTTACCAATTCACTAAAACTATTTGAGTTTAATTCAGATTGCAAACAGATTTAATGCTTAACATTTGAGGCAACATTATATTTTCTCGCTTTTTAAAGCTTGAAAAGACTTACATATGAAATTTCTGGGAATGACCTAGTACAATGTGTTTGACAAATTATTTTAATATAACTCATTGCCTTGACAGTTCGAATTGAATGTAAATAGTATCATCAACTACATACTTGGGCTCTAAATCTGATAGCAAAATATATTCGTCCACATAGAACATATCATTGATGTCATCCTGGCTACTTGGTCTTTTAAAGCAAGTTGGGTAATCACATATATCTTCATCCATAACTGATAAAACATATGAGTAGTTATCGTTGCTCTGAGTTTGATCTAACAGTGTAATTATCGCGGCGTATTCAGCGGGCCATTTTAAAATTGCATCCCAAGGGCCTTGCAGGATTTGCAAACCCACGGACATCTTGATTTTACCTATTTCCTGATCCGTCAAGGTTAACAACACAGCCCGCATCTTGTACCCACATGAATCCGAAAAAAATTCATCACTATCCAGCCATTTGTCCAACTTTCCCGTTAGTTTCTGGGAAAAATTTTCAATTTTCCAAACATATCCTCCTTTGATCGTATTCAAGGCCTCTAAATCAATATGAAAACAAAACAACCAATTTTTGCATTAGTGTCTCTTTAAGATTATAGTATTAAAAACGGAATGTGAAATATATGGTAGGAAAAATCGAGTGAAGTTTTATATTTTAAAATTTGAATTGTAATTTACCTTTAGTTTCCTTGAATTGTGTAAGCACTTTATTGAATTCTGTTTTCATTTCATCTAAAAATGTAAAATGTTGATTACTTCAAAAAAGTGATTTAATGAGTGGGTCTAGCTTACTGGAATTTTTTCTAATTTCTTCAATTTGGCCTCTATCGTATTCTAAAAGTTTATTTAAATCAGCAGGTAAATCTGTCAAAACAAACATACCCGTATCAATTGCAAGACTATAATTTAGCCTTCTTTTAAATACCTGATTTCATTTGTACAATTTCCTCATTCAATGTTTGCCGTGCAGTCATGGTCATTTGAGCATAAGTTTTATTCATGATTTCCTTTTCGATGTTTAAGGATTCGATTTTTTTCTCCACTGTGAAATTTTTGAAAAAAAAAAAATATTGAGATTTAGCTTTCACTTATACCATTAATTTTTAACACTAACTTTCTTTTACTGTTTCATTGAATTTTTTAATCTCATCCACTTTTTCTTCCTTTGCATTTCGAATTTCGTCAACTTGGGTTTTTAATTTGTGAAATGGTTTTTCAAATTCTTCGCAAGTACGTACTGAAATTGCGATGGTGTTGGACTCCGTTTGCTAATTTTGTAGAATAATTCGGTTACAAAATTATAAAATATAAGTAATACGGTAATTTTTTTTTACATGTTTGCCTAGAATCGTTTCAGTTTCCTAAGAAATTCATATTAATTAAGTTTAATATAATAAGACAAGTTAGATTGAACTGTGTAATTACATTGCGGTCAAAACAAGGACAAAACGATTTTCCATTTATATAGCTGAGAGAAATACATTTGCCACAAAACACGTGGCCACAATTTGCTTGAACAATTTTCTCAATTTCGGTCTGAAGTCTGCAACTAATAATCACTCATATTAGTATGAAATGTAGTAATTGAAAATTGTAATTCCTACCTGCTGCACGCAAACATGTTGTAGAAGATGAAATTTGTGTTTGAACGACACCAACCAGCTCTTTCTCGACTGGAAATGTATATAGGGCAGGGCAAAGGATTAAGGAAGCGGAAAACACTTTCTTTTTCAATCAGATGTTTGATGACGTCAACAAACACTAGAGGGCTGACATCTCAAATAAAAATTTTTGCCAAAAAATTTTTAATTAATTAATTAATTAATTAATTGGCAAAATTTTACAAATTATAAAAAATTTTGATTTTTTTCTGTGGTGATTTTGCCGAAGAATCGTCTCGGTTATGGATTTAATTTGACACGTAGCAATTATAATAAGAATTGAATGTTTGAACTTTGATCATAATCGTTTTAACCCTTGACCTACCCAAATCTTTTCTAACATATTTTTTTTCGATGAGCTTTTTAGTAATTCTTTATAAACGCCACTTAGCAATTTTCTTAAGCCGAACTCAAGAATTCTAACTTGTACGGAAATGTGTCCTCCATTTCTTTTAATGGATTTCTTCTCCAAAACAAAGTTACCAATTCACTAAAACTATTTGAGTTTAATTCAGATTGCAAACAGATTTAATGCTTAACATTTGAGAAACATTATATTTTCTCGCTTTTTAAAGCTTGAAAACTTACATATGAAATTTCTGGGAGTAATCTAGTACAATGTGTTTGACAAATTATTTTAATATAACTCATTGCCTTGACACTTCGAATTTAATGTAAATAGTATCATCAACTATATACTTGGGCTCTAAATCTGATAGCAAAATAGATTCGTCCACAGGGAATACATCATTGATGTCATCCTGGCTTCTTGGTCTTTTAAAGCAATCTGGGTCTTTACATATAGCTTTATCCGTAACTGATAAAACCTTTGAGTAGTTATCGTTGCTCTGAGTTTGATCTAACAGTGTAATTGTCGCGGTGTATTCAGCGGGCCATTTTAAAATTCCATCCCAAGGGCCTTGCAGGATTTGCAAACCCACGAACATTATTAATTCCTGGCGCGGCCCATCGGTGACCAATACAGCCCGCATCTTGTACCCACATGAATCCGAGAGAAATTCATCACTATACAGCACTTCGGGCGACGGTCTTGTTAGTAGTGTCTGGGAAAAATTTTCAATTTTCCAAACATGTCCTCCTTTGATCGTATTCAAGGCCTCTAAATTAATATGAAAACAAAACAACCAATTTTTGCATTAGTGTCTCTCTAAGATTATAGTATTAAAAACGGAACGGTAAATATATGGTAGGACAAATCGAGTGACGTTTTATATTTTAAAATTTGAATTGTAATTTACCTTCAGTTTCCTTGAATTGTGTAAGCACTTTATTGAATTCTGTTTTCATTTCATCTAAAAATGTAAAATGTTGATTATTTCAAAAATCTAATGAGTGGGGGTCTAGCTTACTGGAATTTTTTCTAATTTCTTCAATTTGGCCTCTATCGTATTCTAAAAGTTTATTTAAATCAGCGGGTAAATCTGTCAAAACAAACATACCCGTATCAATTGCAAGACTTGAATTTAGCCTTCTTTTAAATACCTGATTTCAGTTGTACAATTTCCTCATTCAATTCATCAATTGAATTTTCTTTAAGCTGCAACTTTTTCTCGTGTTCTGTTTGATCTTTCTTAATATTATCTACCATAAACATTATATTGAAATATAGCTTCAGTTGAACTAATTTGACTCTTTACCAAGACTTGTGTTCAGTTTTTTGACTTCAATTAAAATCGCCTTAGCTTCATCTATGTAAAAAAAAAGTGTACCGTAACTATTAGTTAGTGAAACGTATAATTCAGGGAAACAAATTTTTACCTTTTTGGTTTTCCATTTCTTGTCTCAGTAAGTCTAGTTCTGCATTTTGAAGAGTTTGAAAATGTAAAAGAAAAAATTTTTAAAGATAAAAATACTTACGTTTATTGTTTTCTTCGATTTTGGTTTTATTGGTTGCCGTTTCGCCTAAACAAAAGAAAATTGTAGTCATTGAATAGTGGCACATTTGTTCGTTAAACTTACTACTAATTAATTTTATCTCTTGTCGCATTTTTTCATCATTGGGCGTTTTGATATCTGATTTTAAAAAATACGTTACATAAATATTTATTTCCTCAGTGGGTGTTTTTACCTAATTGTGTTTGCACTGCAGTCATGGTCATTTGAGTTTTATTCATGATTTCCTTTTCAATGTTTAAGGATTCGATTTTTTTCTCCACTGTGAAATTTTTGAAAAAAAAATATTGAGATTTAGCTTTCACTTTTACCATTAATTTTTAACACTAACGTTCTTTCACTGTTTCGTTGAATTTTTTAATCTCATCCACTTTTTCTTCCTTTTCATTTCGAATTTCGTCAACTTGGGTTTGTAATTTGTGAAATGATTTTTCAAATTCTTCGCAAGTACGTACTGAAATTGCTATGGTGTTGGACTCCGTTTGCTAATTTTGTAGAATAATTCGGTTACAAAATTATAAAATATAAGTAATACGGTAATTTTTTTTTACATGTTTGCCTAGAATCGTTTCAGTTTCCTAAAAAATTTATATTAATTAAGTTTAAAATAATCAGATAAGTTAGATTAAATTGTGGAATTACATTAAGGTCAAAACAAGGACAAAACGATTTTCCATTGATATAGCTGAGAGAAATACATTTGCCACAAAACACGTGGCCACAATTTGCTTGAACGAGTTTCTCAATGTCGGTTTGAATTCTACAACTAATAATCAACTATATAAGTATGAAATACGGTAATTGAAAATTGTAATTCTTACCAGCTGCACGCAAACATGTTGTAGAAGAAGATGAAATTTGTGTTTGAACCTATTTGAACGACACCAACTCTCGACTGGGAAAGTATTTGGGGTAAAGGAAGTGGGGGAAAGAAAGGATTAAGGGCATTCACTGAGATACCACACATTCTTTCTCAAACAGATTTTTTGATGACGTCAGCAAACGCTAGAGGGCTGACATCTCAAATAAAAATTTTTGTCAAAAAATTGTAATTATTAATTAATTGGCAAAATTTTACAAATTATGAAAAAATTTTGTTGTAACATATTTTACAAATTTTTTGCAAAAAAAAGAAAGTTGCTAAATATTTTGTTGTTGGTATTCTTGAGCGGTAAATGAAAAGAAAAAAGAATCATTTTTTTTATTCTCTTCATCCTGTCGCAAACCTTATCTCGTTCTACTTGCAGCTCTTTCATGAATGTTGACACTGTTCGTCTTCTTTTTATTTCATTACTGTAATTTAAACTTTATTGTAAAGTGGAAATTTTTTTCATGAATTTCTCACATCAGAAGTAAATTTACTTCTGCTCATATGCTTGAAGTGTGATATCACATGAGCTCTTCTGTATTGAACTTCTTAAAATGAGTTTGTTGGCTTTATCATTTGCAAAAAAATGTTATTAATGTATTGGCAAAAGTATACACATACACGTTGCTATTAATGTACATCTATCAACACAGATTTGCTTACTTCCGTCAAAGTAAAAAGAAGAAAAGTAAAATTGAGTATTGCCATTATAATCTCTTGGTAAAAAGTATGACCAATGCAATCTAGGGAGTCACAAATTGAATTTCGAACCTTTGTAGTTTTTGTTGAAATGAATTTCGGATTTTTCCTGTGCAGTGATTTGAGGTGTTAACAAAATTTTGCCGTAGGTATACCCAAAAGGATACTAGGTAGGTTAGATTGGTAAGGTTAGGCTAATCATACCAAATTTTTCCACGTGTACCTAAATTACCCAATGTAATAGAAGCCAATTGCGTAAACAACTACCCATTTCTTCGTCAACAACACCCGTGTTTTTGTCGAAGAACCGTCTTGCTGACAGACTTAAACTTGGCAGCTGGCGCGTAGTAGAGGAATTGAACGTTGGGTTAATAACTTTTTAATCGTTGATATACTTGAATCAAATTTTTTCTTAGATGAGCTTTCTAGTAATTCTTTATAAACGCTATTTAAGAACTTTTTTAAGCAAAACGCAAGAGTTAGGGTACTTTAATTCTTGCAATGAAAATGTGTCCTCCATTTCTTTTAATGGATTTCTTTTTTAAAATAAAGTTAACTATTACAATTTACTACGAGTATAAGTTTTATTCATATTGCCAACATATTTATTGCATTGAACATAATATTTTCTCGCTTTTTAAAACTTAAAAAAATCTTATTAATTCAATTTAAATACGAAATTTCAGGGAGAAACCTGGTACAATGCGTTTGACAAATTAATTTCATGTAACTCATAGCCTTGACACTTGGAATTTAATACAAAGAGTGTCATCAACTAAATACCTAGGTTTTAAGAAATGTAATGACAAAATTTCATCAAATTCGCATAATTCATTGAGAGGGTCCTGGTTGCTTGGCCTTTTAAAGCAGTTTGGTTGAATACGTTTATCGTCATCTGTAATTTCCGAAACCCATGAATAGTCATCATTGCTTTTAGTTTGATCTAACAGTGTGAATGTCGCGGTGTAATCAGCCGGCCATTTTACAATTGCATCCCAAGGGCCTTGCATGATTTGCAAGTCTACATACAACTCAGTTCCATTTCCACAAATGCACAACCTAGCCCGCATCTTGTACCCATGTGCATCAGAGAAAAATGCGTCACTGTACAAAAAAGACTCATCCTCATCATTATTTAGTCGCTGTGAAAAATTTTCAATTTTCCAAACATATTCTCCTTTGGTCGTATTCTGATAGTCTGTAAATAATGTAAAAAAACAAAATTGCAAACTATTAATTTTTGTCTGTTTAATTTGTCACGTTGAAAAGGAAATGGTAAAATATTGGAGAACTCGTGTGAACTTTAGTATTTTAAAATGTGAATTATACTTTACCTTCAGTTTCCTTAAATTGTGTAAGCACTTTATTGAGTTCTGTTTTCATTTCATCTAAAAGAGTATAAAATGTTGACTACTTCAACAATCTAATAAGTGGGTCTTAACTTACTGGATTTTTCCCTCATTTCTTCAATTTTACCTCTATCGTTTTCTAAAAGTTTATTCAGATCAGCAGGCAAATCTGTCAAACCGAACATATCCTATTAATTACGAGGTTTTAATTTAGCCTTCTTTTAAATACCTGATTTCAGCTGTACAGTTTTCTTATTCATTTCATCAATTGAATTTGCTTTAAGGTGGAACTTTTTCTCGTTTTCTTTTTGATCTTTCTTAATATTATCTACCATAAACATTATATTAAAATACAGCTTCAGTTAAACTAATTTCACTCTTTACCAAGACATGTGTTCAGTGTTTCGACGTCAATTATAATCGCCTTAGCGTCATCTATGAAAAAAACAAAAGAATTATTAGTTAGTGAAATGCATGATTGAGAGGGAAATAAATTTGTACCTTTTTGGTTTTCTCTTTTAAGTTCTTGTGTGATTAAATCTAGTTCTGCATTTTGAAGAGTTTAAAAATGAAAAAGAAACAAGTCTTAAAGGTAAAAATACTTACGTTTATTGCTTTCATCGATTTTGGCCGTATTGGTTGCCATTTCGCCTAATCAAAAGAAAATTTTAGTCATTGAATAATGGTACATTTGAAGGTTGCATCTACGTAATTACACTTACTACGAATTAATTTCATCTCTTGTTGCATTTTCTCATCATTGAGCACTTTGAAATCTGATTTTTAAAAATAATTACAAAAAAAAAGTATTTTCTGATTGGGTGTTTTTACCTAATTGTGCTTGCAACTCAGTAATAGTCTTTTTCAGCACTTCAATATTAGCATCAGAGTTAGTCACCTTTTCTTCCACTGCACAATTTAAACAACCTTTTTCCATTTTAGAAATCTGTGTTTCAAAATTGTTGCTAATTTCTGTCAAAACGTTTTTGACTGAATCTAAAAAAAGTTTCCGGATATTTTAGAAATGGTAAAAACAATTTGCTTACTGGAATCTTTTACCTAATTGTGTTTGCAGTGCAATATTAGTTTTAATCAGATCTTGCTTTTCAATGTTTAGGGTCTCCATATTTTTCTCCAATGGGAAATTTTTTAAAAAAATATTGAGTCTTTAACTTGAATTTTTTTTTCCAATAATTTTTAACACTAACCTTCTTTTACTGTTTCATTGAATTTTTTAATCTCATCCCCTTTTTCTACCTTCGGGTTTCGAATTTCGTCAACTTCGGTTTGTAATT
>JAQGAS010001559.1:0-17785 GCA_034686365.1 Pachymerium ferrugineum
TTATTAGCCAGTACATGGATCGTAGAGATGCACGAACTTCCCAAATACAAACCCAAGAAACCCCCAATTTCGCATAACAGTGGGATCAAGTCATAACAAATATTCACTCAAAACTTGTACATAATTAAAAAGGTCGACACCCCTATACACGATCACACACCTTTTATTTTTAAGAGTCTAGTTCTTTGTCAAAATTCCATAGGCAGATAGAAAGCATAAGATATATATACACAGCAACAAAAACTTTATAACCAACTCTGAACCAGTTTAGGAAAAGTGCAGCTCATCTGGGTTGAATGTGTTTTACTTATTGAAATTGGGTTAAACTGAGAATTTTACAATACTTTTCAAGATGTTTGAAAACCCTAAATGATTAAATGAGTAGTAAAACTAATTTTCCATTTTTGAGTTACGGAACTGCAGTAATCCTAGGGTTTAATAGTAAATGCTTTAAGAAAATATTTCTATAAACTTACCAGTTGAAATAATATTCGGAAATGACTAGAAAAGCGTGGTCAATGCGTTGTTTTCAAATTGAACGTGTTTGTTTAATATTTTTCATATTTGCTCTTACATTTGCTGTGTTTGCACAAGTTTCATCTTGAAGAGTGAGCAAATATAAAGAATTCACCAACTCATCAAATGGGGCGGACATTTCAAATTGAACTTGTTGGTTCAATATTTTTCAATGTTTGCTCTTACATTCGCTGTTTGCACAAGTTTTCATCTTGAGTTCATATATAATCCATTAGCTGTGTAAATACCAAATTACAAGTCAACATGGACCGCATAATGTATTGACATTAGAAAATGAGAAAAAGCTCTTAACTCGTGTAAACATAAGAAAATACATTCGAATAATTAAGATCTGAAATGAAAATTCATGACATTTAATGACCATGCAATTTTATTTCATTGAAATAAGTTGTAATAGATTCAACTGCCTAGAGTCAAGTTGGATGACGTTATTTCTGGCATCGTTCCAGGAGGTGTGTGGGATCTACCTGCTGATCGTCACTGCTTCGTCATTTGCGCCCTCTGTAAGTTCCGCCTGAACGTAGGGTAGTACAAGATTTTTGTCTTATACATAAATTAGAAAATTGTAACACATATATTCTCTTTTCTACAACCTCAATTCCTTATATTCCTCTTGCTCTCATAGCATTATCTATGTCATCTATGAAAATTATGAATAAAATTGCCTCACTCCAGCATGTGTATCAAATTCTATATTTCCCGGTTCACTATTTATCCTCAAAATACATTTTGTATCTAAATATATGCTTATTTTGCCCTGTATTTCTATTTCTTGCAGTCTTGCAATTAGTAAACCTTTGTCAACAACATCAAAAGCTGTTTTCAAGTCTATAAAGTAGTGTACAACTACCTTTAGGAGGTCCATATAGTGACAATTGCAAATACCCTTTTAAGTGTTTTATACCACCTTTAATTTTAACAGTGTAGCCCAGATGAAATTAGAGTTTAACTCCTGCCCAGTTTTATGTATTTAGTAAAAAAATTTACCGTAATATATTTCCATCATTGGTGCTATAAAAAAGAAATCTGGAGTTTTCAATGTAAGGTTTGAACGACTTTTTCCCTAAAAGCCAATATTAGAATTAGAAATTGTCTTAACTAAATATAGAATTTCTTACTTGGATATAATAAGCATTTTTCACAAAACTTGGATTTTGCCATAAAAACATGTAATGATTAACATCGAATGTTTGTGGCAGCTGAATGTTGTAACATTGATCAGCATCCAATTGCGTTTCATTTGGATAGATATATTCTTTTAATGTGTCTGGTAATTTTAATGTCACCATAACTTTTGGTAAGAAATCATCTTGATTGAAATGTGTTGTTTTGTAGATGTTGGTTGTTTGTTAAAATAAATGAATCGGTCAGTAATTTTATAAAAGCAAGATGCTGTTAAGATTAAGAAAGTGAAAGAAATAATAAAAGAACGAACTGGCCTTTTTCTACTGATGATTTTGGATAAAGTTAAAATTGGTTCTGGTCTCGTTTCTTCATCTATTATATCTTTGATAATGGATCGAATTCTTTTTTTTTGTCTCCGAGAGATTGTTGGATCAGGTTTAAAAACATACATCATTTTACAGACTTGTGGTTATACAAACATAAGTTTCACTGGGTAATAGAAATTGATTTTAGTCAGTGATGTTACCTAGAATTTTATAATATGATAATTTATTCAATTCATTCTTTTATTGCAGTTATAAAAGTTTATATTTTTTTTATAACTTTTAAAGACTTTTATCATTCATTCTTTCGACATTTCGAATCAATGAATGAATCAATTATTTAATATTTGTCTCGGAATGAATGATAGAAATGGAAGTTTCAATACATGTATTTTATACTGTTGTACTTACAATTCGCTCAATCTGGGATAAACCATCGAAGTAGTAATCCCTACGTGTGTCTTGTTTTCAATTTGTCTCAACTCTGGATTATTTTCAATTCAGTTGGTGAATCTAATCAAGTTGAGTGCAATTTATTGACAAAAAAAGCACTTAGCGTGTTTTAAGAAATGGAAAAACATTGGAAAAATTGATATTGTTAAGTGCAATTGAAGATAGAAATTTGTGTCAAATGAAATTTTTTAGAAAGAATTCTGTAGCAAATCGAATTTTTCTTTATAAATTCATCCGTCAATTACCACAACATTTGGCAAGAAATTTATTTTTTTGAATTGTCTCGTTACATCACATTCATTAAAGGGACATCAACCTTAGAGACAAGTTAGGTTTAAATAAAAGATTGCAATCGTCTAATTACGTACGTAATACTTATATTTCTTAATTTTGACCGTTATTTAGTTTAAAATGTTTCCATTGATCCCATTGGTTGGTGTAGATCACGTGATCTACACCAACCAATGGGATCAATTGTTGTGGTCGGGCCTGGCCACAGAAATCAATCTCATTAGTTTGTTTAGATCTTGTGATGGAAATTTCTTGAAAATTTGTACTATCTTCATTATAAACACACACGAAATGGTTTAATTCGCCAGTTTCACAAGGACTAATTTTCGCTTCAGAGGAAAATCCGTTCAAATTATTGTCAACAATGCTACTTGCTATTTTTCACCACTTTGGGTCCTTTTGGAACGCAAAACACCCATTTTCCGCTTTTAACATTGAACGTAAGAGCAAGTTCTTGCAGTAGTTTGAGAGTCATATCAGTTTTTAACGTCATTAGCTCGTCTTATCGTTTCAATAAACCGGTTATGTCTGTCTTTGGGGACTCGTTTTCATTTCTTTTTCCAATTGCCCGTATCCAATCGATACCATTCTCCTAGAATCACATTATGGAATTTGTATTTACTTTGCTGTAATTACCGGTGTAGTTCAAGTTGATTTGTATTTGTCTAGAAATTCAGTAAGACTATACCTTCTGTTTCTCTTACAGTGTAAGTGATTGATTGTAAATTGTAAGCGATTTTTGCCTTTTCTTTTATGCCATTTCTAAGTAAGAGACATCTGTAAGTACTAGTTTTCGTCGTCTGGTTTTATAGTTACATTTTTTTGTTTCAGTTTCATTTTGATAAGTGTTTTGTGATAACTTATTGTTGCATGACTCATTTCATTTGATTAAAAGTGCACACTAATGAGAGAAATATTGTTGATCAAAGATAAAAAAGAGTTTCACTTTTTGGTCTATTCTTCCTCCTTCTGAAAGTTCTTTCTTGTTATTTCTTTTTCTTTTTTAAAAATTCCAAAGTCTCGGTGTACGTTGTCGCTCAGTGTGTTGTAAAGATTGTCTGGGTTAATTTTATATTTGCTAAAAATAGTTTCACTAAAGAGACAAATATTGTTGATGAAAGACAAGGAAAAGTTGCACTTTTTTGTTCATTGCGCCTCGTTTTTTCAAAAAAACTTTTAGCCTTTCGCGATGAAACCATCCCCGTTTCAGACAATAGTTTTTGCCGCCGATGATCCTGGCGTTGTGTTACGTCCGACACTGGTGGTGTAGAAATCCAAACAATAGGGCGATGTCGCTTCGGAAGTTCTAATAATGGTGGCGCATCGGTATTGCCAGATGGAACCGGAAATGATTTCCATTTGGCAGTACCGACGCGCCACCATTTTGGTTTGTTGATCATACACACGCTATTTGAAGTTGATTCAGATATTTTATTCATTAGAGGTGAATCAAATTACATTTTATTATAAAATATTTGTCCATCAACAAAGGACTTGATTGACGATTCTTTATTTATGACATTAAACTCGCTTAACATAGTTGTAGGTTGCATTTTCGAGCCATAACCGGCATAAACACCGCAATGGCTATAAATACTCGGTTTATACTTTAAACAACATTTCACTCCCGCAATGCGAATCGCTTTTTCCAACATCAAAATTTCTTCAAAATTTGTACTATCCTTATTATAAACACACACGACATGTTCCGGTTCACCCGTTTCAAAAGGACTAATTTGAGCTTCAGAGGAAAATCCGTTCAAATTATTATCAACAATGCTACTTGCTATTTTTCGCCAAAGAATTTCCACTTTGGGCCCTTTTGGAATGGAAAACACCCATTTTCCGCCTTTAACGTTGAACGTTAGAGCAAGTTCATGCAGTAGTTTGGCATTCACGTAAGTTTTTAATTTCATTAGCTCGTCCCATCTTTTTAATAAACCGGTTATGTCTTGTTTGGGGGACTCATTTTCATCTCTTTGTCCAATTATTCGTATCCAACCGATACCGTTGTCGCTAAAAATTGACTATCACGTTATGGAATTTGTATTAAGTTTGTTATAATTACCGGTGCAGTTCGGATGGTTTGTATTTGTCTAGAAATTCAATAAGACTGCCTTCCGTTTCTCCTACAGTGTATGTAATTGATTGTAAACTGTAAGCGATTTTTGCCTTTTCTTTTAACGATGCCATTTCTAAGTAAGAGACATCTGTAAGTAATAGTTTTCGTCGTGTGGTTTTATAGTTAAATTTTTTTGTTTCAGTTTCACTTTGATAAGTTTTTTTTGTGATAACTTATTGTTGCATGACTCATTTCATTTGATTAAAAGTGCACACTAATGAGAGAAATATTGTTGATTTAAGATAAAAAGAGTTGCACTTTTTGGTCCATTCTACCTCGTTCTGAATGTTCTTCCTTATTATTTCTTTTTTTTTTTTTAATAAAATCCCAAAATTACCGATAATGTTTACGGCCAATCGTGGCATTACAAGTGATTATCTGGGTTGATTTTATATTTGCTAAAAATAGTCTCACTAAAGAAACAAATATTGTTGACTAAAGACAAGGAAAAGTTGCACTTTTTTGTTCATTGTGCCTCATTTTGCTTCGCATTGCATCGAATAAAAACAGCCTAGTCACAATTCCTCAATAGCAGCCGGCGACTGACTACAGTATATATGTTGCTGTGTCGCGTCCTCACTTCCTTCATTTGCTGTTTAATCTATTGCCGTGGCCTGTAATATATCCTGCAAGAATTTTAAAAACCGGTATCTTGTAAAATAGTCTGAATGGACTAATCACAATTTCAACTAAAATTCACATCTATAGAACTTCTTTATTAAAAAAAAAAAACTTTTAGCCTTTCGCGATGACAATAGTTCTTGCCACTGACACCACAAGCAGTACTGCAGCTTTAAGTATAAATTCTGGTACTTGGCTACTCACATGTTTTCCATATCGGCAACTATTGGCAAAGTGTTCGCAGTTGTTAGTTAAAAGGTGATAAGGTGTGGTATATATAGACTGCAGTGCGTAATCAGGTCTTGCAATAATTTCTTCAGGTTCTTTGGGAAACCATTGGTTGTCCTTTTCGTTATTGATTCTCACTTCATCTTTTCCCAATACATTATGAATATCTTGTAGAAGGATCTCCCCAATTTGACTGCCACAATTTTCTCTAATGTTGACTTGTTGAGCAGAATGACTTGCAAGAAATATTCTATTTGCTTCTGGAGGAATTGAACGGTGAATTACACAATGCGTTTTCTCTTCTTTGAATAGACGAACACCCACATAAATGGCCCAGTGCGCGTAGCCAGTTCTTTCAAATTTCAGTAAATCGCTAACTTTTAAAATTGAGTAAAGTCGGTGTAAGCTATCACTCGTGAAGCAACGAGTTGGTGACGTTTCTAGAATTTGTAAGTGATTTAAGAAACACTGTGTCTAAATCTTTGTGTGAAATCGAAACTTACTTGGCATTTTTGCTCAAGGTGTGCTCTAGCGTGAGCTTGTAAGTTCTGTTGATGAATGTTGATTCTAATTGAGTTGATGAGTTTTTAAACCCGACTCTTTCTTTCCCCAGGCAATTCATCGAGGATTCTCCCGATCTCCAATGAAAACCTAATTAAATCTGTTTTTTGGTGTGATAAATAGTTATTGCAAAACAATCTGGACCCGCGCACGTGACACATTTAATCAAATCGAAACTGAAACATAAGCATAAACTAAATTGGCACGACAAAAACTACTAGTAACGGTTGTCTTACTTAGAAATAGCGTCATAAAAAGAAAAAGCAAAAATCTATTACAATTGACCAAGAATTTGTTACATACAGGAGAAACTGAAGATAATCTTATTGAATTTCTAGACCATCTGAACTGCACCGGTAATTATAGCAAACTTCATACAAATTTCTTATTAACATGATACTCAAAAAAAGTCATCAAAGTCTTTAGGGTGGAGATGTCCGAGGGTTCTTCAATGCTCGAAATTTTGTACGAGATTTGGAATTTCCTTGCTCTTTTGGATAAGTTGAGCACTGAAGTGGCGTTACAGGGTGGGGAAGGTGGTCTACTTGAATTTAATAATTCATTGTGTGTCAAAGGATTGAAAGATTTATACAGGGAGGGTTTAAATTAACATTAGGCATTCATTGAACATTTAAGAACACGTGTGCTTTACAAATGTGTAGAATATATGTGACATAATGTGTACATTTAAATTTAAAAGTAATTTAATGGTTAACCTCTGAATAGTTTAACTTAAGTCAGGCAAAGATGTTGTAGAATGTAAAGAATGAATAACCTAAAGTGAAACCAAGAATTGAGCCAATATCACTCAATAGTTTCACCAAATTTACAGCCAATTCCTGCTTGAATAACTCGGACATTTCATCCCACACATGAATTTCGAACCCAACATAAGATGATCCAACAACAACTGTTTGTTCTTTGATCTTTGTATATACAGTTTCTTCACAAACTTGTATACAACCACAATCTGCCTCGTAGTTAAGATTATACAATTTCTTCAAATACAAATTGTGAATTTCTTGAGCGGTTGAAGAATTCGGGCAAAATGGTTGGTTTATGTTCATGTAGGGAAGTCTGGAAGTTTTTGTAATGTTGTATAATGTATTTCTAATAGAGTATACTATAACTGCACCTGCATTTTGGTTTTAATTCCTCTAACATTTTATCGTTACATTTTGATTGACAAACTTGACTTTCTCGAGTTGTCATACAAGGGTCACTTTTTCGATTTATTCGAATTATCTGACAAGAAATAATCCAATGAAATTGTTTTTACGTTTTCAATGAAACTTACTTTGGTTTGAAACATGTTAAACTGTAAACGATTATCGAATGGAGGAACAAGATATTCTATATCAATCAGCTTCCCTTCAGGTATCACATAAAACTAATATGCAGAGAAAAATTTTTAAAAAATGAAAATATTTACATGTTTCAAACGAACAATAATTTTATCTTCACAAGAATCAGGATAACCAACATAGTGTAAGGGTACATTCACTTTGTCCATGTCTAAATGAAGGGTAATATGTTATATACTGTTCAAACAGATTTTGAACACTTACGTTTTATTTTGATACAATTTCCAAATGGTGTTGTAATGTCACTGTACTCTGCCTATAAGAAAAAGAGAAAATATTTATTTTGTACAGCATAAGTAACCAAATGTGAACTCACTATTACGTTACGATTTTTACGATGATCATTGACACTATATGTTTTATTCCATAGCAGTGTTGCATTGCCATGAAAAATTGAAGGTGGATCCAATAAATGAAGAAATTCGATTTGGTTACAACTGACATTTAAATGTTTTGTCATATTTCGTTTCTGTTGTGCAATTCTTTTTCCCTCTCTGCACACATAAACAAATGGAAATTGAATGTCGTTGATCATTGATATAGTAATTACGACGGGAGAGTTGAAAAAATTGATGATTCGATCGTATATTGGGTAAATTGAACTCGTAATTAACACGAAAATAATTAATTTTTTCAACATTACACTTTTTGATTTTGTTTCATTCGTAATAAGTTTTAATAACTGTTTTGAAAGACGTTTTTGTTTAATGTTGATTTTTTTCGTTCGTTGCGAGTAAAAAGACATTATTTGAGTAATATTCAAAAGTGAGAGGCCAAAAAAGAGACCGAGACTTCCACCGATATCGCACAAAAGAGAAATTGAATCGTAAATGAAATGTTCTTTCAATACTCTACTTTGCTCAAAATGAAATTCAAACGTTTTTGTCTCTGTTTTGTGAGTGTAGTCTTCAGTTTGAGTTAAAATTGTTATTTCACACGGTTTTAGACAATTGCACTTTTCTGCAGTCCAATATTTTCTTAGAATGTCAAATTGTTCGTAAACTTGAGTTTTGTTTTTACACTCTGGTAAATTTCTGAATTGTGGTATTGGCATACTGAAATGAAAAGTAAAAATTACTACAGTGAATAAATATTTTTTAGTATAGAATACTGGCAAGTGATCGATTCTTGTTTAGTTTGTAACCAACAGTCGAGTAGACATTGATCATAATTTTGATTGCAATGATTTGGTTTTGCAGCGAGTAAATAATACTGAAATGAATGACGTGAATAATTATTCCAGTTAACTAATAAATAATTTTACTTTCTTTATTGAATAGAACATTTTTAAATGTTGCAATTGAAGGTTATTATAATATATGTCATCGAAATCTCTATTAGTTTTGTTTGATGTATTAGGCACTACAAAAATCTTGAATAGGAATTTTAATTGATTATTGACTACTTGCTATCATTAAAGCTCACTGTAGTCATCCAGTTGCATGGGTTTTCAGCAGATATTGTAAATTGGATGGAAGGTTTCGATTCAGAAAAAGAAACCAGTTGATCTAAATGCAATAATATAAATTTAGTATAGAGTAAAGTTAGAAGACTTAAAAGTAGAAGATACAAGAACGTTCACTTCTCTACTAGTGAGTGGACCCAAAAGGTCGGGCATTGACTGGAAATGGAATCAGAAATTCGAATTAGCCAATCGCAGCACAGCTAAGTAAATCTTACATGTTCAATTGAAAACGGTAATTGGGTAATTGGAATTGATCATCCCAGTCAATACCTGACCTTTTTGATCACTCTCACATGTATGTTTAAGCTTAAGAGGATCCTAACAGTTTACGCATTGAAATTGAATAATTTCTACAAAACTTGATCATAGCCCAAATGAAATTAGAGTTTAACCCCTGCCCAGTTTTATGTGTTTAGTGAAAAAATATTACCGTAATATATTTCCATCATTGGTGATTTCAAAAAGAAATCTGGAGTTTTCAATGTAAGGTTTGAACGACTTTTTCCCTAAAAGCCAATATTAGGATTAAAAATTGTCTTAACTAAATGTATAGTTTCTTACTTGGATATAATAAGCATTTTTCACAAAACTTGGATTTTGCCATAAATACAAAAAATGATTAATATCTGGTATTTGTGGTAGCGTAACGTCGAAGGGACATTGACCATTAAATTGAGTTTCATTCGGATAGATATATTCTCTCAATTTGTCTGGAACTGATAATAATACTAGAACTTTTGGTAAGAAATCATTCTGATTGAAATGTGTAGTAACAGATGTTGGTTGTTTGTTAAAATAGATGAATCGATCAGTAATTTGATAGAGGCAAGATGCTGTTAAGATTAAGAAAGTGAAAGAAATAATAGAAGAACGAACTGGCCTTTTTCTACTGATCATTTTGGATAAAGTTAAAATTGGTTCTGGTCTCGTTTCTTCTTCTATTATATCTTTGATAGTGGATCGAATTCTTTTTTTTTGTCTCCGAGAGATTGTTGGATCGGGTTTAAAAACATATTTCATTTTGCAGACTCGTGGTTGTTACTTTTGAACAAGGTGGAAATGTATTAAGAATGTTTTCAATATTTCTATTAACTTACTTGCTTAAGACTTGTGGTGTTTCGACCTTATCGTTCTACGAATTTGGTTTACTTCGCAATAGAAATGGATTTTGGTCAGTGATGTTACCAAGCATTTTATGACTTGACAATAAAATACTCGTTTCCTTCTTTTATTGCTTTTACAAAGGTAATACTTATTTTATTACTTTTTAAGAGTTTTATTGCTCGTTCGATATTTTGAATCAATGAATGAATCAATTATTTAATATTTGTCCCGGAATGAATGATAAAAATAGAAGTTTCAATACATGTATTTTATACTTACAATTCGCTCAGTCTGGGATAAACCATCGAAGTAGTAATCCCTACGTGTGTCTTGTTTTCAGTTTGTCTCCAACTCTGGATTATTTTCAATTCAGGTGGTGAATCTAATCAAGTAGAGTGCAATTTATTGATGAAAAAAAAATTGAAAAAAGTACTAAGTGTGTTTGAAGAAATGGAAAAACATTAGAGAAAGTAATATTGTTTAGTGCAATTGAAAGAAGTCTGTAGCAAATCGAATTTTTCTTTCTCAATTCATCCGTCAGCTACCACAACTTTTGGCAAGAAATTTATTTTATTGAATTTTCTCGTTACACCACATTCATTAAAGGGACACTCAACCCAAAAGACAAGTTAGGTTTAAATTAAAGATTGCAATCGTCTAATTACGCATGCAATACTAATAATTCTTAATTTTGAACCGTTATTTAGTTTAAAATGAAATCATTTCATCACGTGATCTAAACCAACCAATGGGATCAATTGTTGTGGTCGGGCTTGGCTACAGAAATCAATCTCATTGGTTGGTTTAGATCAGTGCGCGTAGCCAGTTCTTTCAAATTTCAGTAAATCGCTAACTTTTAAAATTGAGTAAAGTCGGTGTAAGCTATCACTCGTGAAGCAGCGAGTTGGTGAAGTTTCTACAATTTGTAAGTGATTTAAGAAACACTGTGTCTAAACCTTTGTGTGGCATTTTTGCTCAAGGTGTGCTCTGTCAAATTGGCACGATAACTACTAGTACATGTAACAGTTGTCTTACTTAGAAATGGCGTTATGAAAAGAAAACAATTGACCAAGAATTTGTTACATCACATTTCTAGAGTAATACAGACCATCTGAACTACACCGGTAATAATAACAAACTAAATACAAATTTCTTATTAATAAGATACTCAAAAAAAAGCTATCAAATATAGATGTCTTTAAGGTGGAGATGTCCGAGGGTTCTTCAATGCTCGAAATTTTGTACGAGATTTGCAAATTCGGAAGTTCAGTGTTAGGATTTTGGATTTCTCTTGAATTTACAGATCCATGCATTTCTTGGAGTTTCCTTGCTCTTTTAGATAAGTTGAGCACTGAAGTGACGTTACAGGGGTGGGGAAGGTGGTCTACTAGAATTTTTGTGACGTCACTTCTACGCTACCTCTAGAGTTCGCTCTCGCCTATATTTTACATTTCATGGAAATCCATAGATTTCCCGGTGGATTTTCTTGGAATTGCAAATCCAAATTCCAAGGCTGTTCGAGATTACAAGAAAATTTAGTTCAAGGTCAAAGCCGTGAGAGAATGACGCCATTATTCGAGTTTAGATATATTTCAATTTTTTTTAAACAACTAAATGAAATAGATACAAACGCAGAAAGTCGTATCAACAAAACACAGGAAACTGACTAACATTGCAAAAATGTAATGTAAATTTTAATTTTAAAAATTTCAGACCGTTTTAAACTTACAGAACCTTCTATTTCCAAATTATAACATTAATAATTCGATTAAAATTTAAGAAGAACAAAAAGTGAATCCCTTTATCTATCTCGTGTTTAGGGATTTTATTATCAACAACTGATTACGTCATCTGCACACAGCACAAAAAAAGTCACATGATGCCGTTAAAAGCAGGTGGGAAACATCCGCGGAAAACTCGTGACTAGACAACTATAAATACTGGACTCGAAAGTCTCATCTCTGAAAACTGATAACACCAACTATATAGGTAACCAAAACAAAACGTAGCCAACTAGAATCAAAAAGCGAAATCATCACAATGGTACGAATATTTTTAACCCTCGTTTTGATCGTCGAATCGATCGCTGCATTCAACACAAACAACTTAAATATCCCAAACGAAGGGAAAATATGGGCGCTTATAGTAGCTGGATCAAACACCTACGATAATTACAGACACCAGGTACGTTTTTGAGAAAATATTTTAAATTTAGAATGATATTAAAAGTAAAAGTTTCGTTTTTAGGCCGATATTTGTCACGCGTATCACGTTTTAAGCTCGCACGGGATCCCCGACGAACAAATTGTTGTGATGATGTATGACGACATCGCTTTTAGTGAATCGTAAGTTTATCCTTTTTATTCTCATTTAATTTATTCTAATAATTTTATTTATTTTTAGGAATCCAACCAAAGGTGTTATAATCAATCACCCGAACGGAAAAGATGTTTACGCCGGTGTATTGAAAGATTACACAAAAGATGTGAGTTTAATTTCCGTTTTTTTATGCGCGATGTTTATAAAAGGTGAAATTTCAAACATACGTTTTTTATTGCAGACGGTTACGCCACAGAATTTTTTGAACGTCCTTCAAGGGAAAAGTGAATTAATGAAGAATATCGGAAGTGGGAAAGTTATCAACAGGTTCAGAGATAAAAAACCACGTGCAGACAGATCATGTGTTGATTATTTTTTTTCGTGATAGTGGGCCAAACGATCATGTGTTTGTTTACTTTGCTGACCATGGTGCACCCGGGTTGGTGGCGTTTCCTGAAGGCGAAGTATGGAACTATTTGAAGACTAAAAATTAATACACTTGACTAATAATTTTAATTTTTGCAGTTGTACGCTACGGATTTGAATAAAGCGATTAAGGCCATGTATAAAAATAAAAGATTCGCAAAAGTAAACACAAAATTAATATTTTTCGTAGATAATTTTACGAAAATTTAAATTCTAGATGGTGTTTTACGTTGAAGCTTGTGAATCTGGATCAATGTTTGATAAACTCTTACCTAAAAATATTAACGGTAACTTGCTGGACTCGATTTTTCCAGGGTTATTATTAAATTATTCATATCTTTCTGTTAGTTTTCGCAACGACTGCAGCTAATGCCATTGAATCCTCTTACGCTTGTTACTGGGACCAAACCAGAGAAACTTATTTAGGTGACGTTTACAGCGTTAACTGGTTGGAAGATTCCGATAAGGAAAATTTAAATCAAGAAACTTTGAGCAAACAATTTAGCATTGTGAAAGAGGAAACAAATACCAGCCATGTCCAAGAATTCGGAGATTTGGTAAAACTTAAAATAAATTTTTTAAAAAATTTTGGTTTTTAATTATTTCTTTTTATTTAGTCAATTGGTCAAATGAAAGTGAGCGAATTCCAAGGTGAAAAGCAGAGTACAAATATGATGAATCAAGTGCCTGAAGTACCTGTAGGTTAATTTTTTATCTTTTAAAAACAAAATACACTGATAAGATGTTAATCTAACTCGTGCTAACATGTGAATCTAACTCGTGCTAACATGTGTTTCACGAGTTAGATTACAATCTGCATTTCATTCCCATTTAATTTCTCAATTTTATACAGTTAGATGCCGTTCCTTCTCACGAGGTGCCTCTTCTTTCACTAAAAAGACGGATTCAAAATGTGAATTCCTTCGAAGAGTATAGAGAACTGAAGAAAAAGTTAACAAAAATGTTGAGGGTAATAAAAATAATTAAATTTAGAATGTGCAAAGAGTTATAAAAATAATATTAAAACAAAATTGCAGAATCGTGAATATCTTCAAGATAAAGTTAAATCAATAATTACAAAGGCAACTTACACTCCCAGTCAAGCGGACACAATTTTGAATGAAAGATTCGAATTGACTGACTTCAACTGTTACGATGAAGTAGCTAAATATTTCTCTGAAAACTGTTTTTCGATCAGTGCAGTAAGTTCATTCAAATTTTAATTATTTTCTTATCTTTAATTTTATTTTTTAATAATTCCAGAATGCGTATTCAATGAGGCATCTGTACGTTTTCGTCAACATGTGTGAAACAGGCGTCCACGTAGAGAAACAAATTAAAGCGATGGATGCTGTTTGTGTACATCCACCTATTCACGGAATTGTTTAACATGATGTGATATATTTTAGTGTGTTACACAAATTATAAAACGTTTTATTTTTGTTAATTTATTTTTAGTAGTTTAATATACTTAATAAAGGTAATTTTAAAGTATTAAATTGCTTTTATTTGTAAATTTTCGTGAAAATTACTCTAATTAATTTTAAAATCCACCACTAGAAGTCGCCACCCATAGCGCTATCAACAAGTGCCACATGTCACGTGTGCTTGACAAGTAATGGCGCCTATCATAACTGAAAGCATGTGGATGAGACGTAAGGAAATGAGCGGCTTCGACGAGGTAAATTTCACACAAAATCCTCCATTCGAAACAGTAAATGATCTCGATCCATTTAACCTTGACAAACATTTGATATTTTATCCTTTTATTTGTATGTCAATAGGCAGATGTATGGCAGATGTGGTTTCCATTCAAAGCCCAAATCCCTTTCACTTGAAAAGCCACACAACGCAAAACATCTGCGTTAAAAGATCGTTAAGCACAAAAGAGAAACACGAGTCGACGGTGCGACACAAGTAAGTTGATACTCCTTATTTTAACAGTGGGGCGGGATGTAATTGGGGTCGTAAAATTTAACGAACCCAAAATTACTCGAGATAACGGGTCAAGACATGTTGATGAGAATTGTGTAATGCTTCACTGGGTTTTGTTTATTTCTTTATTATGATAGTAAAAACGCCTACACTAAGGAATGTTGTTATGTGTAGGATTTGCAATGTGATGGTATAAATGAAGCAAAAAAAGGGTGTTATCTTATTATCTTGACAAGTTTAAACGGGTCGATTTGTTTTTCTTTTGGTTGTTATTTATGCCACTAGGTGCGCCGAAAATTTAAAGAAGGTAGATATTTAATGTTACAATATTTTAAGATACTGTGACAAAAGAAGAATTTGGTTACTTGTAACTACAGTATAAGCAAACTTTAATTCTGTTAGAATCTCCAAAGTTACACTTGGTTCACACTACAAATGTCACTTACAGTGTCGCTGTTTCGGAAATTTCGAACTTGTGTTCACCTCATACTTTATGCCACGTATTTTGTTAGTGTGACGTAATCGCCATTCATCCAGCTGCCTCGTTGGGGACAAAATTGAACCATAGTTTAAAGCTAGGTTCACACTAGGAGTATGAACCTTGCTTTCTGATTGACTTTCCAAAAATTGCTACTTCAAATTTACGCTTTCGTACATTGCAAATCGTGGTGACATCTGGCAATCAATGCCAATGCAATGCGGAATGACAACATTCACAGAATCTCGTCATATCTCGCTCTCACGAGATAAATAGTTAGACTTGGTTAGGTTAATTAAGTTAGGTAAGGTTAGGCTTAACCTTACCTGATTTAACTTGAGCTAAATGTTATTTTGTTTTTCGAAGTATCTTGCAACAGACACGCATTTTAATGGATCTCGCGAGAAAGAGTTGTGTCGAGATCCTGTGAATGTTGTCATTCCCAGTCAAGTTAAGTTGTCATAAATCCAGGTTCAGAGCAGAATTTCCTACTTATAACTTAGTTACAGAATGATATTTGGAGTATTCAACTCAACTTGACATTTTATGAAACTTTAAAATAATGATGATTAACCTTGGAATGCGAACAAGGGTGAAATACTCTCAAAGGTTGAAGGTCAAAATATTAGGCTTATTTATTGCTTGTTTACAAATTTTTTTTTTTTTTTAAACAATTTTGTCTCTTGTTGATGGAAACCCAGTGGCCTAGTTGGACAAGATGTTTCCTTCAGGGGTTTTGTTGGGGAGGTCAGTAGGCAGAGAAGATGACAGATTCAGATCTCTTCTCTACCATGCAGATGTTTCTTTTAATTATGTTGGGTGTGGTTTTTGTGGTATTTTACAAGAAGGTCATGATTGGCGCCTAAGAGTCAATTTACTTTACAACTTTTATAGTTTTGAAAACTTGTTTGCCCGTTTTGCACAGTTATTTTACAATAGGAATTAATTGGGCTTGTTAGGATTTGTGTGTCAAAGGATTGAAAGATTTTTTTTTTAAGGTTGGCTTAAGGGGATGAACAATGTTCATTTGTTTTTTATTTTGAAAACTGACTTCCCTTGATATTTATGAAGCTCATTACACTCAAATTAAACCTACACAATATTTAAATTTAGGTTTGCCAATTTATTACCAACTGTTGAAAGAATTTTGAGCTTCAATATCATCAACCTAGATCAAATAACAGAAAGACTTTTCTAGTGTAAGATGTTGTCTGGTTGGAGTTTGCAGTTATTTGTAATATAAGCCTTGTTGCACAAATAGATTTTGTTGCAGTACATTTACACTATTTAACTTCTGCTCGCCACTGTAACGTAAGCTAATACTACGTCGATGAGCAGAATCGTGTGTAAAATTTTAAAAATTGTTCAATGGACCTTTAAATACAGAGTGAATTCTGGTTCTGTCACCAGAGTTCTCTCGCCCCTAAAACTTCTTTTCGCCTACAATATGGCTGCTATCTTTTTCTTCGAGAGTCGCGCGAGATCCGCAGTTGGTGGTCTACATGAGATTCGGAATTGCACCGCACGAGGTCCGAACGAGATCTGCGTTTGCCTGAACGAGATTCGCAATTAATCCGCAAGCGGTCTGTATAATATGGTTATAATTCATCCTTTCAACTAGAGTACAAGAAATTCTCAAATACTCTCAAGAATTTTGCCCGAGATCCGTAGTTTTGGCTTTACTTTGATGTGAACCTAGCGTTACTTTACCTTACGCTTCCACTTCTTTTTTGAGTTGACAACTGCTTAGTTTGTCTTTGTAATTTCTTGGGTTATTCTTCTTCTTATTGACAAGTTATAAGGGGCTTGTACAACTCCTTTAACATAAACTTGATTGAAACAAATGTTTTGACTTCTTTAAGACTGAAGAGTCAAGGAGGGTAAAAAATAGAACGAGTTTAAAGATCCAAAAGTAGAATTGTCCACCTACAACTCTTTAGAAATGATAGTCGTTTTGCAGCAAACAACTTCCTCGATCGTGCCCATTTTTCAATCACGAGTTTTTTTTTCTTCTAACCAAACGTGATCAAAACTATTTCTCAGAAACGGGATACTTACAAAATTTCCCAACATTCTCTGGTTAAAAAGTATAAAGGTGTGTTATTACGAATTCAAAGCGGTCTGTCATTACAAACATTGACAAACCTTTTTCTTTTCCGGAGAAATATTTGACACACCTTTGACACCCAAGTTGTCACAATTTTTTACACGTGAAATGTTACGTGACGAAACGTGATTTCTCCCTTTCCAATACGGAATTCCATTAATGCTGATCCATTTTTCACAACGGAATAACAAATAGTGTTAAATAGCACAGTAAAAACATTCTGCATATCTGCAATCTAATGGGGCGATTTAGTTCTAATAATGGCCGCAGTTCTAACAATGGTGGCGCGTCGGTACTGCCAGGTGGATTTATTTCCGGTTCCACCT
>JAQGAS010001560.1:0-17783 GCA_034686365.1 Pachymerium ferrugineum
GGTATCAGCACCGAGCACGTGAAATTGAGAAACGAACTTGTTTTGTCGATTATGCGCTCGAACTTGTCAAACTAGGGGAAACTAAACACGTTAAAGTATGATTTTAATTAATCAGGTTTTCGTTTAATTAATTGGAATGTTTTAGGGTTTGGATGATTTGTATGAGGATTTTTTATCGTTAGAGACATTGGTTTATGAATGCCGTGTAGAATGTTCGCTAGATGAATATCAGTCAATGGACGATGTCGCTAGAGCTCATCTAATCATGTCCACAGTAATTTTCAGTAACATAGTTTAGACATTTTTATTAAAATGTGAGTTTTTTTAGGCTACCGAGGAAAGTTACATCAAAAGTTTTCGTCGTTGGTTGATTCCATTTTTAGATCGGAGAGAATCTCATACAAAAGGCCGCAAATTGGAAATTATTCGATCGTATTTACTCGAAGTTGCCGAAAGTGATTTGTCACGATGTCTTGCAGTTTTTCAAAATTCCCGAATTGAACTGTCCAATTCAATTGTCACTCCTGTGAATGAAATGATTGACATTGCTCTTTCATGTGCATACACATGTCCCAGAAGTGATCAGTTAGCAATCGCTAATACGATTTTGGAGTGTTTACCCAGTCGCAATTACGGGTAATGCTTTTTAAAAAATCAGTACAACTCATTAATGGTTTATTCGTATTTTTAGGCCAGAAACTCCTCAGATGTTGAAGTTGCATGACTGGATTGATGAGTTTGAAAGTCATTTGCGAGCAGCTCTCGTTCTTACAGAACACGATAATTCTGTACCATTGTGCTATATTCGTCGGTGTCAGGACGATCCTGAAGAAGTAAAACGACTGTTTACTAAGCTTACTCGAGCTGCTGCGAAAAGGTTAAAGAAAAAAATCTTTTTGTTTTTTTTTAATTATTGTATTTACCAATTTTAATAAATGTGTTTCAGATCGCCAGTTTGTAGCGAACAGCAGTGGTTTAAAGTGTTGGGCGATATTTTGGAACTGCAGAAAATTTTTCATTGTGTTTCTCCTAATGTCTGTTATGAGGTACAAGTTGATGAGATATTTGTAGGCGTTTACAATAACTTCTTTTTGTTAGATATTTGTATCTAGTTTACTTTGTTCAAATAATTCAGACAGTATCATTTTAACTGAGCGGTTAATGGAGTGCTCAAAATCGTCTTCAGGCTCGTTTGGCAAGAAAATAAGTTATGATCAAGCGATACGACTCGTTTTAAGTGCTGCTCGGGAATATTTTAACGCTTCTTCCAATCTGTCTGATCCATGCATGGATTTGGCCAAGTACTTACCGCTCATTCAAAAGTGTTTGAAATATTTATTTTTAATACAATTTTTTCAGAACTTGTCTTAACTTAATAACGGATCAGCCTCAAGAAATTGAAATGGAGTTGGATTTAATTTCGGCTCTGGCTATATTGAAAGAATTTAACGTTACAGTTTTGCCTTTGCAAGGTATAACATTAACAGTCCACGTACATTTGCACACTAATTTCATTAAAATTTTCGTAGTCCGGCTTTGTGAAGATCGAATTCAGCTCATTGAAATGGCTTTAGGATCAAAACCAAAAATGTACACTCAAGTGCGGAAATTACTAAAATTGGCATATCTTCTGCGGGTTTCAGGAGATGATAAACACATTCGTGATGGAAGAATTCTGACTTTAGCTGCAAAGGCTGCACTATCAGTGAGCAACATATTAATTCTTAATATTTACTTGCTATTTTTGTACCTTTCATTTCCTAGCAAGAAGATTACACCAACTGCTGGAGTTTATGTCAGCAATTGATAGAAGAAGATCATCATGAAGAATGGGAAATTTGTAATCAGTTGGGACAATGCGATAAATTTTCTGATTTAGAGGCTAGGTTCTGCTGCTTATTCTATCTAATAATTGTTGCGAGTTTTGAATTATTGTAATTAATGGTAGGTGCCGTCTTCTGTCGTATTCAGTTATTTATTGCCCGAGTGACGCTATAGAGGACTTATTGCGAGCTCGTAACCTCTTAGAATTACAATGTTTACACCAGCAACTTCGATCTCAAATTGATGAAAGTTCTAAAGTAAACAAAAAACTCACACTTGCCTATTAAAAATTTAATTTTTAAAATTTTCAAGGATGCGTCTTGGGTGAAACCGCTTCAGCAAACTCGGGATCTCACCCAACAAGTTTTGTGGGCAACTGGACACGTAACGAAAAGTGTTATTTCACAAATGACGAAGGCCAATTTTTGGAATGAAAATTCACAGTACGAGACACTTAAAATGTCAATTACATATGTTATCTTTTTTGAATATTTTACAGACAAGAGAAATGTGTCGACAATTTACAAGTAGAAGAAAATGAAAAATCGGTGACCAACAACAAAAATTTTGAACGACAGGGCTGCCACCCATTTTATTCGGATGTGGTAGAACGATGTCACAAAAGTGCCTCAGATGTAGATTATGGCCATTTCATTACCCGACCGCCGTTTGATACGGGTTTCAACTTAGCGTATGCACTATTACGAGCTGGAATTTTAGCCGAAAGTGTCGCAGAAAAGTCTCAATCTTGCCTCGATTCATCAGGTTTGCTATCAATAAATTTGGTAATTGATTTTTTTTTTAAGGTTTATTTTTTACAGTATTAATGAAACTGGCCGAAGCCACTTTGAATCAAGATTGTTCATTGGGTTTGTCATATTTATGGACTCTGAAGTCACCATTAGATTCAGACACTTGTCTAAACTCCCTACCAAAATCTGATGTTTCATTGCAACTAACTTGCTATTACTTCGCTCTCCAAGTTTTATTTCGAATCAATTCGGATTTAAACACCGATCAAAATGCCAATTTTTTGCTCAACCCTGACGATGTCATTAAATTGGCTTTAGTCGAAGTTGATCGAATTAATATCAATTCAACAGATGAAAATTTGTTACAATGTAGTGCTTTATTGAAACAACATTACGATACTTTATCGGACATGTTGCAAGGGCAGCTACTGCATAGACTCGGAAGAGGTGTCGATGTGGTTCGGTTTTCACTCGATCCGCAGTACAAAGTCAATACAATTCTGGGTCTTGCAATGTATGGAATTATCTATCACTGATTTGATTCACTTATATATTTGTTTTATATTAACAGGACACTCGATGATAATGTATACGAGACGGCTGTAACGTTAGCTGCTCGTTACGACATTCCATCTTTCCAAGTCTTCATCAATCATTTGCAATTTATATTTTCTGAGAGTAGTTTAAGTACATCGGAAATTGAAAAACGAGTGAATCGTCTGGAGCTTATTCCCCGATTGAGTAAACATAGTGCAGAATTAAGTCGATTTTTTACTAGATCTATTTACCCAACAATTTCCGGATTGGATCATTCACGTTTACTTTATTATTATCAATTGCAAGAAAAGTGTGGTTGTAAAACTCCTGCAGTTCAATCGCAAATTCGACTTCTAACCAAAATTAAAAATATTGCACCAAGTACAATTGCATCATCTAAAAATGGAATTTCTATTTCTCATTTTCATATTTTGGTCTTTTACAGGTTTGGATTTTAAAAAATTAATTAACGCGGACGATCCGTTGATCTTAATTGGTCCATGTCTTACGAAAGAGAATGTGCACACCTTTGCAAAATTAGCTAATCAATTATCGGATACTGTTGGACCATTAAACCAGAGTTCTGTCTATTCGGTTTGGATTCAGAAAATGTTTTTTCAAGTGGATCAAGAATCGACAAACATGACGATTGCTCTTTGGGTTCATCGTTATGAAGCGTGTTTTGAATTTGAGCAAAAGTTAAAACCACGTGATGTAGTTTCAATGGTGAAGGGACTCGTTTTCAGTCAAGCGGCCTTACAAAATTTACCGGTCGAAGCGAGGAAAGAAATTGTCCGTCGAGTTTTAAAACATTCGAAAGCTGAATTCAATAAAAACCGCAGTGTAGCTGAAAAGTAATAGTCATAACACCTGAAATAACTGAAAAATAAATGATCTTGATGATTTCAGAGATGAATGGCAAAAATGTGTGGAGCAATTAAATTCAATGAGAAATCATTTGGAATGGCGAAGTAGTGAAGACGTTGAAACTGCAAGTCGCCAATCGGATTTGATCAAATATGTAGATGGATTAGATTTATCAATTTCTGATATCGACGCTGTGCATCGTGTTTTGGTAACATTTTTTTGTACGAGCCATTTGCGATTACTTATTTGCACGAATGAACGTTAGATTGATTCCGTAATCGAAGGAAATTCCATGAATTTAGTGCAGCAACTAGTGAGTATTTGCCCGACAGAAGCGTGCTTGACACCGGCAGAAGTCGTGGAATCTGCACTGCGACATCTCACTGAGCAATTAAAGTGAGTAAAAGATTATGATTAGCATTTGCAAAGTTTTAATAGATTTTTCTATAAAATAGGTTAAATTACGACAACTCGTTGGACATTCCACAATTTAAATGCATTCAGAATATTCTTAACCAAATTCATGACCATTTGAATGAAAGGTAATTCGTTGTATTTGTTTTATTTTACTTGGTTTCATATTTTTTATTAGCGGAGATTTGCTTATGGTTGAAGACATCGTTGGTGCTTTGAGACCATTTTGCTCAGACCCATCCGTTAATTTAAATCTTCGACTTAATATGTTGCAAGAGTTAGAGAAGGCAATTATTTCCAATTGACTTTAATGCAATAATTCATTCTAAATTTGTATTTAGGTGTTTACATTGGAAGGCGATGATGCGCTAATGGTTTTGCTATACCACACGCAAATCATTTTGGCTGCCGCATGGCCGGATATTTTAGTTAGCATTTTGAAATTTTACTAAAAGAACAAGTAAAAAAATGATTGAATTATAGGTTTCTCTGGATGACGTGTCGTCAGTCGAAGGACGTGAATCTTTACTCGATAAACTACTACCACAATGTTTAACTACGCCACAGTGTCTAGTCATGACGCGTTTGCTCATTTCGTGGCCGCCTTTACCTTCATCATCGTAAGTTGAATGAATAAAGACCACTGTTTTAGGGTAATTTTTCTTTAAATTTTAGATCTGTTGAAAAAGACGCGTGGTACCGCGTACTGAACTGCTTTTTGCAATGTAAACAAGAAGACGCGATCGATGCTTACATTTCAGTTTTGCAATGTTGGCCCGCCGACGTGCCGCCTTTGAACTTAGAATGCACCGAGCAACTACTAAATCGTTTCCCCGACAATACGTCATTGATCCACCGACTTAAATTTTTGCTTTTATCCAGCCACACATCACTGCACGAAAAAGCAACTACATTAATCAAAGACAACCAAGTATAAATACAAAAAACAATCTTAACATTTTGATATTAACATTGTAATTTTATTTAGGTTAGTAGAGGAGACATTGACGACGAAATTCTCCAACTTTTACTACGCAATAATTTATCAGCCTCAGTTGTCGAGTCGTCTATTTTCAGTCCTCTAGTGGAGTTCTTATTAGAGAAACAATTCGAAGAAAACAAACCTGACTATTATCGAGTGGAAACGGTAGCGAAGGAGTTGAATTCGGCGGGTTTCAGTTTCGAAGCTGGCACGTTGCTTTTACATCACCATTCAGCTCCCTCCTCCTTGCGTACTTTTCGTGCTGCCTTTGACACTTTAAAATCATGGCTTTAGATATAAATATTGTTGTTTAATATCAATTTCTAAATACATTTAATTATTCTGTTGTAAATGTTGTGAATTACTTGCAATTTCATCAATAGCAGAGTGAATTGCAGTCACTTTATGCGGCGACGGGGCTGCGCTACATCTACCGGCCAAATCATCGATGGCATCGTGTAAAGCTCTCACTCGTCCGTCCATGCATCCGGAATCGTATAAATTAAGGAAATATTTATTGTCTAACAATCCACTCTGATAATTAATTTGAGGATGATTTTTTTTGTTCTTTTTTTGAACTAATTTCTTTGGCAGTGTTTTCCGTTTTTTCGATCCCGAATCGTCCAACTCGTCACGAAGTAAATGATCAACCGAATGAGACGTTACAACTTGACGTTCCTCGTCATCAATATTTTTCTCTTCTTTATGTTTCTCCTTAAGATGTCGCTGCAAATTTCCTTTCATCGTGAACGCACTGCCGCACAAGTTACATTGAAAGGGTTTGGAATTGCGATGAAGTGCCATATGACTGCGTAGATTATGGGCGCGTGCTAATGCCTTTCCACACACTTGGCATGAATAGGGTTTTTGTTCCGCGTGCACAACCATATGCATTTTTAATGTCTGTGGTTGAGAGAATTTTTTTCCACAGATTTGACAAGCGAAAGTTCGTTCTGCCGTATGAATTAGTGTGTGACGCAACATGTTACCCTTTAAAGTGAACCCGCGACGACACACGGGACATTTGTGAGGTCTTTCATCCGTGTGTGTTAATAAATGCGATTTTAGGTGATGATCTTTAATGAACCTCATTCCACACACTTCACATCGGAATTGTCTGAGTTGTGCGTGTGATAACATGTGATCTTTCATTTGACTCGGGTAGAGAAAAATGCGCGAACACAATTGGCAATGCAGACTCATCCTTTTGTTGTCATTTGGAATTTTGTGGTTGGTTAAATGTGAGTCTAATTCCATTTGGGAATTGAATCCTTCGGTACACAAATGACACATGAATGGTTTTCTGTTTGCGTGTGTTATCATGTGTCTCTTAACATAAATTAATCGTAAAAAAGATCTTTTACAAATGGGACATTGATGAGTTTTGTTTGAATCGTGAGTTTGTTTGTGCGCATTTAAATGTCCCAGTTGTTTGAAGGATTTGTCGCACAGTGAACAAGTGTAAGGTCTAACGCCCACGTGGCCGAGCACGTGAGTGACTAAATTATGTTTGGTTGTGTACACTTTAGGGCACAAGTTGCATTTCCATTTTTGTTGGCCGTTTTCTGTGTGGCAATAACTCTCGTCAATCGTTACGTTCACTTGGTTTCTGTTGACGTTCAATTCCCGATTATCAGGCGAGTTGATTGCAGTCACGTTTTCTGCATTGGTGCCGTGTAATTGCAGTTGGTGCGGCTCCGTTTTGGGTCGCAAACCCAGATCGTTCAAGTGGAAAAATTGGTTCAGAGATGCGGCTTCGTAGATGTTGGTTGGGAGAGGAAACTCCATTTTTGATTTCACTGAAATTAAAAATTAATGAGTAAATGTTTTTCAAGATTTAAAAATTAGCACTTACATGAATCAAGTCTTGCAAGATGTTAATGCTGAACACAGCATCTTTTAAAAACACAAGATGGCTGTCTTTTCGATGTTTTCGTGTGTCACTGCTAGGAAGTTGTGTGTTTAATACTTTAGTCAATAGATGGCGCAAGGGGTACCAAGGAGTGTGTCAAATAGATAAATTTATGGGTTCATTTAAATAGAGGAGATAAGTTATCTAGAATTGGTGGCTGGCAAGATGAAGTGTACGGCACTTTATCATTTTTCTTCTTGTTAATCATTTGGAGGGGTATTATTATATTTTTATAATAAGGGATTTATTTGTCTTAAAAGGGTTTATGACAGTAAGAATTTAGCCAAGGGCGATAAACAAATCGATAAATTGGCTCCACAACGTCCAATTGACTTTTTTAGGCTAATAAATATTTTCAAATTGATTTTCGACAAAAACATTTTTTTTACCTAACATCTATTTAACATAAATCAATACATTTTATTTCATTTTGCACCTGCCCTTTCTACCTGTTTTGCCAACGTGGTTAAGTCCCTATACCTCAGGCTGAAAAACTTTTTTTTATTTTTTTTCACCCAGGTATTACCAATGAATACAAACCTGAGGGTTCAGGTCAAAGGTGAAAACATTTTTTCTTTGGCGTGCACCTGGTTGCTTTTGGCGTGGCGCCATCTCGTGGGAAAAATTTCGTTGACTCGATCGTTGCCCGCAACTGAGCTCGATTTTGCACCTTTTTCTAGTCCATTTTCTCACTAAATTAAGGTAAATGACTAAGATTGAATGCATGCTTTTGTAGCTTTACCTACAGATCATCGTTTGTTTGTTAAATGCAAGGAATGAATGGTGCTTAAGAGGTTAAAATCCCACTTTAGTTTAGGCTTAAAAGCTCGCAGTGCCTGTCATTGCTCTCTTGTGTTGGCAAGCCGAATCCATTGAAAACATTGAACTAATTTTGTTTAGTCGATTTTTATTTTTAAAAATGTAGAATGTGACAGTTGAGTAAAATTGAAATTTATTTGCAGGTAGCGAGTGCTGCTCGACGTGTGGCCCATTGATTTATCGTGTGTCGGCTTCTTTGTCAATAGGGTGAGTATTTTTGAGAAATATTTGAGAGTAAAAGGGTTGTAGTGTTGCGTGAGTGGGTTTAATTAACGATATGAGTGTCTTAAGTTTGTCACGATGAAGTCGTCAAAAATATGTCGAAACGTGTGTCATTAAATGTTTGGATCGATAGTCAAATTGAAGTTGGAACACAAAAGCTCTTTCTCCACTTTTCACCGTGTAATTTTCCCCCCGGTAATTACTACTCATTTTTTTTTATTTTCTAAATGTGAACATCGTGTTTACGTTGGAAAATGAACACGTCAATGTCTGGGTTTTGTCAAGAAGAGCAACAACCTCGATTACATTTTTTGTTGATTAATAAAATTTGTGATCGAGTCTTGTAGAAAGGTCTAAAACGTTAGATATCTCAATTACTGAACTGTCAGCAGCATCTTGCCCTCGATGAAACTCTGCAGGAGCTAAAGAGGGATGGGGGAGTTCAAGAGTGATTTATTTTAAGAGAAAGACAAATAATTTTTCTACATTAACCAGATTTTGAAATAATTTGACCACCCAGAAAAATGTGGGTGCGTTGTCCTTGGTGTAACCTTGAGATTTATGTATTTTCATACCGCCCACTTGTGTGCTGCGGGCTAGCCAAATATTCTTTTGTTTTTCAATAATTAAAATTTTTACAGATGGGCGTGTGATGGTAGTGAAGATGATGATGTGGTTGTATTTGTGCGTTTTGGCTGTGGTGGGTGGAGCGATGAACCTTCTTCCTCCTCCGCCCCCTCATTCGGCCACTCAGATGGAACGTCGTCCGGAAGATGTTCTACTACCCGGTAATAATCAATATTTTAAAATAAATTGATGCAAAATCCTCCCGGTGCTAAAACTGCAATTTTTAATACGTAATTTATAAGATACGGCAAAATAATCAATTTTGCAATAATCATCTAAATATATTATCATCAAGTTATTTTCTGTCTGGTGGAGGTTGTAATAACATCAAGTAGAACGTTTAAATATTTATAGTTTTGTAGGGGTGTGTCAATAAGATTTGTCTAGACTCCACCCCACTTTGCCATCAAGTTGGAATTAACCTGTCGTTGAAATGTAATTTGAACAAATTCTCCAATGCAAATGCTTCATCTTTAATTCGACCTTTGGCCAACCCCTTATCTCGTGCTCGCAGCGCCACCTCTTCAAGACGAACAGACCACACAAGAAATTTCTCTCTCGTGAGCCAAAGGAGGAGCGCAAAACCCCGCAAATGACGGCCTAATTACAATGATAAGAACATTTCTTTTTTTTCAAGAGGTTAATTAAGCTTGAAAAAAAAAAAGAATTGTGATCTTTTCATTGCGATTTAATTAAAATGAAAATGTTTAGAAACAGGAAGTGCGGGTTATCGATCGTTTAGTCCAGGATGCGTATTTAAACGATCGGTCGAATCGGTCTTGAGCCGTCAACATGTTTTAGTGCGTTAGAAAACTGCTCTTGCCATGTGTTTATCTTGGCTATCTTTACTTTTCTTATTATTTCTACTAAAACCTGGTAAGTAACTATTTCCATGTGTTTTTAAGTGTAGTCAATAGGCTAAAAATTATTTGTGTAAAACTTTTTATATCTGGACGTCAATTGAGATGTGTGCAGGGGGTTATTAAGGGGCCACAAAAAATCCTGTTGGGTAATTGTTATTTCGTCGTTTTATTGAGGTTGCGTCTTTTTTTTTTAAAGGAAGGGGGAGAAAAAAGCTTTTAGTCTGAAACTGCTTTTACAAGTGGGATTGCAGTCGCTGATAAAAGAGAAATTTTTAAGAGTTTTTTTTTTTTTTTACAGCTCATGTACGTGAATTCAGTTGTGGTTCTCTTTTTTACCGAACACTTTACCTCGATCCGACCAGAGATGTTTTGTACGTTGGAGCCATGTAAGTAGTTTTTTTTTTAAATTTATTTATTTTTGGTTTTTTTATGTTTTCTATGTTTATTCCTTAGGGATAAAATCCTTCGTTTGCCATTGGCTAATATTAATAATACGAACTGTCAGGTAGAGATCATTTTTTTCTTATTAATTAATTCTTTTGTGCGGGTTGCGATCGAAAAGATGAAATTTCTTGTCCTTGGATTCGTTCTTGTGTTTCCACTCGAGAATTTTCTAATAAAAAAAAAAGGAATTCTTTAGAGTTTGATTGAGTCGTCATCCGTGTAATTGATCTCGTGACTTTTTTGGGGTTAGAATTTAATGATTTATAGAGTTTTAAAATGTCCTTTGAATCGATGTCTGATTGATAATCAGCGAGTTTTCTTGGGAAAAAAATTTTTATTTCTTGTGGATCGATTTTTGGACAGTGGTTCTTGGAGCGCGCAGAGCGAGTAAAATGTTTTTTGTAATGAGGTCGTTGAGGAAGAGTTTTTAATTGTCGCTACTTTGATATCTTTATCAAAGTTGGCACCAGGTGTCGTCGTCGTCGTTTTAATCACATTTTAATTGTTTTTAATAGAAAGATACTTTAACGTTGAAAGCAAGCAACATTCAAAACTGCGTGTCCAAAGGAAAATCTGAGGTAATTTGCTTTTTTTTCTTTTTTTAAGTAGGGAAATGGGGGGGTTTTCCGTTACGAAGAGTGAGTAATATTTCTTGTTGACGCGCCCTATGCACTTCCGTAGTATTTTTTGCAACAATAAATTAACTTTACATAAAATGAACCAAAAAAAATTCTAAAATAAGCAGAATTAGTTATTGTAAATAATGACAGCTTATGTTGTCCAGATGAGCAGGTTTTTGCACTTGATTCATATTAAATCGACTTCAGTACAAATTTAATTTAACATTGGGGGTTATAAATAAACTGTACTTTTATTAAATTTATAATTTAAAAATTTTAGAATTACGACTGCCGTAATCATATCCGAGTGATCCAACCCGTTGGCAATGGAAGTCGTTTATATGTGTGCGGCACAAATGCGCACAATCCCTTGGATTGGATCATCTACGTACGTATTTATTCAGTTGTTTTTATTTGGCGTAATCTATTTTTTTTATCTTCAGTCCAATTTGACCAGACTGGGACAAATGGAATTTGTCCCAGGTATCGGAGATGGAATCGCCAAATGTCCATTTGATCCGAATGACAACGCAACGGCCGTTTGGGTTGGTCAGTATTTTTTTTTTTCAAATGGTTACTTTTTTTTTTCATAGTGATGACATTTTAGAAAAGGGAAACCCAGCAGGATTGCCGGCGCTTTATAGTGGTACCGTGGCCGAGTTCACTAGGGCGGACACTGTCATCTTCCGGACGGATCTTTTCAATTATACGTCAGGCCAAAAAATGTATCAATTTAAGCGAACCATTAAATACGATTCCAAGTGGCTGGACAGTAAGATAAAAAGTTCATTCCTTTTAAAACTTCTATCGTAAATTTTGCAAATCTTTTGTAGAGCCGAATTTTGTCGGTTCGTACGATATCGGTGAATACGTTTACTTCTTTTTCCGCGAAACTGCCGTTGAGTACATCAATTGTGGAAAAAATATTTATTCGCGTGTAGCTCGTGTTTGTAAAGTAAGTGTTGTCACATTTTTCACTTGAAAATGTTTTTAAATGTTTTTTTTTTTTTTAGATGGATACCGGCGGGAAAAACTTTCTTAATCAAAATTGGGCAACGTTTCTTAAAGCCCGATTGAATTGTTCTATACCTGGAGAGTTTCCTTTTTATTTCAACGAAATTCGTAAGCTTTTAATCACTTTTTACGTAAATTTTATTCATTTTGTTGATTTTTCAGAAAGTGTTTATAAATCACCCGATGATGATTCCAAGTTTTACGCCGTTTTCACTACATCGATGTAAGTGGAGATATAATAAAATTGAATAATATTAATAAGTGATTTGTTAGGAATGGGTTAATGGGATCTGCAATTTGTACATTCACCATCAATGATATTCAAGAAACGTTTAATGGGAAATTTAAAGAACAAGCGACGTCGTCGTCTGCTTGGCTGCCCGTTTTGAGTGGTAAAGTGCCCGAACCCAGACCGGGCCAATGTGTGAACGATACTCAAACATTACCAGACACAGGTACTGATTTTAAAAAATAGATTATTAATTGGGTGTGTTAATTTTTACTTTTTTTGCAGTTTTAAATTTTATTCGCGGACATCCGTTGATGGACAGTGCCGTAAGCCACGAGCATGGCAAACCCGCTTTTTATAAACGAGATTTAATATTCACTCACGTGGTCGTCGACAGAATGGAAATTGGCTCCAACGTATTTACAGTTTATTATGCCGGATCAAGTAATTTTAAATTTTTCGCATTAAAATGTTGTGTCTTGACATTTTTATTTCAATAACTTTAGACGACGGCAAGGTGTACAAAATAGTGGAATGGCCTGATAAGGAGGGAACTCGCTCTGATTTGTTGGATGTGTTCGAAGTGACGAGTCCCGAACCAATTAGAGCTATGGAAATTTCTAGCAAAGTAATATTTGCATTATCCATTAATTCACAAATTCTCATATGAGTTTTTTTTAGCATAAATCACTGTACGTGGCGTCAGATTCTCGAATACGTCAAGTGGATACGGTCATGTGTAGAGCTAGATACACGAATTGTGTACGGTGCATCCGGGATCCGTATTGCGGTTGGGATAAAGATTCGTCTACCTGCAGGCCATTCAGACCCAAGTAATAAGTTATTTCCCTGTGGTTGGTAACTCGATTAATTTGGACAATTTGTTAGTTTATTACAAGATGTAACGAACGTGTCGTCTGGTGTATGTGATACCTGTAAGAATTACCGTATATGCATGTATTGGTATTTATAACCTTATTATTTAGGTTTAAAGAAGAAACCGATGCAAGTTCATTGGGGCCAAAGTGTTCATTTGGGATGTTCGATTAATTTACCCACATCTATCATCTCGGATCCGGTACGATGGTACCGAGGAAACCGTGAGATTCGGTATCGAATGGACAAATACATAGAAACGTCCGATGGAGGACTCGTCATTTTGACTATGAACGAAAATGACAATGGCCGCTACGATTGTAAAACTGGAATCGATACCCTGTGTAGCTACAATATTACTGTTAACACAAGTATGTGCATTATGATTACTTAGGTTTTATTATCTATTAATATTTTTTTCAATTTGTAGAAACTTGTAACGCGCCTGACGAAGCTCAATATAGAAAAATCTACTCGGATTGGTGCCACGAGTTTGAAAAGTACAAAGTTGCTATGAAATCGTGGCAGAATCGTCAAGTGGTAAATTACATGCGATTCCAAAGTGGACTGAAATTTTTGAAATTTTGTTTTTTTTTTCTTTCAAGTCATGTCAATCACAAACGCAAAACGCACATCCTAATGACGTGACATTCCAGAACAACAAGAATCCTTACGCATGAAAATAGAAAAACGGAGAAAAAAAATGAAATCTGAGCGAGGGACCAGTGCCTTGTTCGCCGCACCCAGTCGTTGGTTGCTTGGTTTTTGCTCCTCCTCCCCGACGTTTTTATAATATTCATGTGTGCGGTCCCTGACTGTGTCTGCCATAATGTCCTTTTTGTTTTCTTTCACGACAAAAACAGTGAAAATGCTCACTCAATGAACAAATCACCAAAAAACTTATTATCATTATTTTTAGAGACATTCTAGTGATGAGTTCTCTCTCCTCTTTTCGTTTTTCATTTCATACAAGCGACTGAAACTGTAGTCGGATGATGCAACGAGCTTATAAATTTGGAGAGAATTTTTTCACTCCGATCTCGGTAGTTGACATTTGTTTTGTGGTGTAGTTTGTGTGTTTGCGCCAAGCTCGGTATATTTAAATATTTTATTTGTATAGTCGATGCTTCTTTTTAGTCATCCCCTTCATCCTTTTTTTTTTACCGCGGCTTCAACGTTGGCGCTAATTTATACAAATAATTAAAACTTAGGAAAATGTGTTGGCCTTTCTTTATTTAAAACTCAGGCATTTCAATTGAGCTCATGAGAAATACTCATCAGTTGTATCCCCAGAAAAGAAGAAACCGTAGGAGTTGACGTTTTATTTACATGAAATAAAATGATTCTTGTGTAAAGAGCGTAGATTAAAGGTGTAAACTTGTCTCATTGTTAATTTATTTACTGAAGAAAACGTCGCTTCGTTTGGGCATTGTTAAAGAAGAGTAAAAGTTTAAAACCCAAATAAATAAATTACGTTTCGTATGACAAAATATTGATTAAATTGTTCGCACAAAATTTCAGTTTTTACAACCTGGTCCATTTTTACTTTTTATTTTAATGATTTAAGATGAGTATTTCAGGTCTATTTATGCGATTCAATTCAGAGAATGTAAAAATTTTTATTTGCGAATTAATTGGGTTCGAGATTAATAGCAATCATGGAGGTTGTTCTCGCAAGTGTTTCGTCAAAATGTGTTGATTATAATTATTGTGCAGTCTAATTGCACAATTATCCTACTACAATTAAGAGAACGTATTACGAACGAGACAATTTTTACTAGTCCAAAATAGATAAATAGAAAAGGGATCATAGTCATTGAGTACGCGCAAAATTTTTTCGGTTATTTGAAATGAGCAAAATGGCGTCGTCACTGAACGAAGCGAGTCTGGAAAAGAAATTCAATGGTGTGACAAACACTCAGGAAAGTATTCAAACGCTTTCTTTATGGTGCATTCATCACCGGGCACATCATAGAAAAATTGTTGACGTTTGGATGAAAGTTATGAAAAAAGGTTCAACTCGTTTAATCGTTTTTCGCCTTTTTGTTTATCACCTATTTGTATTTACAGCTAAACCAACTCATCGTCTGGCGTTACTTTACTTGGCTAATGATGTCATACAAAATAGTAAGAGAAAAAGTAACAGTAGTTTTGCAGATTCCTGGGGAACTGTTTTAAAAGACATGGTTCCTCTCATGAGGTGATGTATTTTTTTTGCTGAATTGAACAATTTGTTATAATAATATTTGATTTCAGGGATGAAAAAATTCTAAATCAAGTGGAGAGAATATTAAACATTTGGGAGCAACGAAATGTTTACGACAGTGATTTTATTGAGAATTTGAGGAATGGATTAAGTAAGAGAAATTTAAACTTGTTGACAGTTTGAACAAATGGTTTTTGTTTTTAAAATGTAGAAGTCGATGTTTCAGCCAATGCCAAAAGTAGACCGACCATAGATGCCAAATTGTTGGCTGATTTCAAATTGCAGAAAGTTGTCGACAAAATTAAAAAGACGAAAAAAGTTGAAGCTGATTCAGAGTTGAAGAGGAGTCAATTGATGAGTATGAACATTGACGTGTCTAGTACAGAAACACTTCGTCAATTAAAAGGTAAATCTGATAAATAACGAAAACCTTGGCTGAAAAGTATTTCATTTTTTAATAAGATCGAGCACACGGTGATAAATTCAGTAAAGAATTTGAAGACGCCACAGCTACATTGGGCGAATATGTACAAACACTAGAAAAAGAAGTTCAAGAGAGGACAGCTCTGTTGGAAATCTTAGAAAAAGCTGATAAATTCTACGATAATCAGCGTGGAGATGCCAAAATTGTTGCTAACGTAATTTCAACACTTTTTCTTTAATATTTAACATGAATTCGATATTTGACTTTTCACAGGCGTATAAAAATTTTGGCAGTCGAGTGAAAAATTTAAAAAAGAAGTTGACGGAAATGAAAAATGCTTTGCCGAGTCCCGTCCCATCTCCGACACCCGATGCGCCATCACCCGTCGACTCAGACGTAGAAATGACAATTCCAGATGTAACTAAGGATAATACCGAAGCAGTTGACATGGAAATGTCAGATGAAGAAATGGGAGGAAGTGTGTAAATTTTGTGAACAAAATATTTGCACCAATGTCTTACATTTTTTTATGTTTTTTTAGCATTGAAACTCGAGGATCCAGATATGGCGTCTCTAGGATCAGCTCCATCACCCGATGGATCACCCGTGGGACTCAACATTCCATCGCCGCCTCCTCGAACTAACAAAAAAGACGAAAAAAGATTGAAATCTGAATTGAGTTAGTTTTTATAAAATGATAACGAATTCACACTCATTATATTTTTCATGTTTGATAGGGCCAAATGCGATGACATCACTTATCGATTCAATGTCTGGTGCAATGTCGAGTCGTAAGGGCAGCTTGGAATCTCGCTTGTCTAATCTTATGCAAAATATGACCAACTTTTCGCCCGCTATTGACAGCAGTTTATTTGATGAACATCCGGCCACTCCACCTTCCAGATTAAATTCCAGTCGATTGGTGTCGCCGGCAAATGATGGCAGCGCAACGCCGTTGAAAGATGAAGGAAGTGCAACGGGATCAACGACTCCGCTGCAAGACGAAGAACTTGAAGCTTCAAAAGCATCTCTCAGTTGTCGACCAAACTCGTGGCAAAGAGTAAAATATTAAAAAAAGTTTTTAATTTTATAAAATTTTTAAATTGATAATTTTATATTGAAGGTGGATCCAACACCGAGTCAAATTGACTCCAAGCTAAGCGTAAGTGACGTGATCAAACAAATCGGTTACCAGGCAAATTCGATGAAAACGTCGTGTTGGAATTCGAAACCGATTGAGCAAAGCTATAGTCCAAACTCTTGGTTCAACTCATCATCGCAGCCATCATCAATTGTACAAAATACAACAACGCCAATAGAGGAGCAAAACAACCCACAATACAACTACGCTATGAACTTCACAGCGCCACCAATAGATGAACAAGATGAAACAAAATCTAACGACGTGTATAACCAATCTCAACCCCCTTACGGCTACGCACCAAATACTAATTACGATTCGCTCGTATCGCCCAATTTATGTCGGCCACCACCGCATAAGCGAAACCCAAATATCGTAGAACTGACACCTTCGCCTACACGAAGTGCAGTCACATTTGAAGAAAACAGAAGTCATAGTAATTTAATTACTGTAGTTCAAAATAATAATTCGAATAATCAAGACCGAATTCGATTCACGTTGAAAGGCAAATCGACACCGATCACACCGAACAGAGCTTTCGGAGCGAATAACGTGCGGTTGATACCGTCACCAGCAGATAACGGTAATGAAAATGATCAAGTGAACAATGTTTTCGAGACGATTGAAAGCGAAAACGGAGACGAAGCGGAAGTAAACGAAGAAACAGTTTCAAGGATTGAAACTGTTGGAATGAGAAGGAACTTTAATGACAATGATCTTTATAGTCGGCGAGACGAAGCATTTACTATGATATCACCTCCAGCACCACCAAGACCGTTCAGTTGGCAAAGTAGTGCGCCCCCACCTTTTGACAACACGAATTCCTTTTACCCACAACAACAACAACAACAACAGCAACGGTTTAATTATGGACCACCGCCGAAAAGATTTGCTCGCCCTCGATTTGAGTCACGGCGCCCTCCATATCCTCCTCGGTTTTAATTTCATTTGGACCAATTTGTACATTGTATAAAATTCATGAACCATCATTTTTATTTCTTAGATATTTG
>JAQGAS010001561.1:0-17782 GCA_034686365.1 Pachymerium ferrugineum
AATTGTAGGCATTATTAAACAAATTGCCCATGGATCAAATGTATTTAGTTGGCAGGACCAAATTGTTGGTTGATATAACTAGAGTGCGGTCAACCAAATAAATTTTGTTGCCATTACATATCGCGTTTTCTGAGTGTAATCGTCTGACTTTAGCTGACAACTAATGAATTTTGACCAAATCTGCACTCCCAAATGAACCCCATTTGTCTTTATATGCAAGGTTAATTTACACTTTTTGTAAACCCTACTTTTAAAAATATTACTTAATATATTTTAGAATCATACATTAATTGGGAAAAAAATTAATACGATTCCACTTCTCGTAAAAATTCATATGCTATACTTATTCGTAAAAGTATAAATTTTCGGCCAATTTTTTTAAACAATTAATCCAGTCCTGTTGAAATTAGAATTTTGTGAAATCTAATCACACCTGTGTGGAACATTATAATTTTTTTACTCATTCCATATTTACATTAAAAAAATTAGATCACGAGTTCTTAAAACTTCCTTGAAAGTCGAGTACACTCATCTGTAATATTTCACTGCGCTAAGTTGTATTGACATTTCCTCACTTCTATTTCTTTTACTCCAATTCTCGTCACAAATTTTCTTTTTTGATAGATTGAATTCAAGATTTTTTTAAAAAAAAGTTACTGAAAACATGTTCCCTTTATAATTCTCTTTTACTAAGTCCATACAGAAAATTGTTTAGCTGAGAAAAGTGTTTTTATAGCCATACAATACGCAAGTGTTTCTCGTAGCAAATTGTAGACATAAAAATGAAAGGGCTATCGTGTCATAACAGAGAGCTATTCAGTGGTGAAAGAACGAAATAACTATTCTTCCTTAATGTCCCTGTTGGGGTAATTGCCACGATAAACTAATCATTTCTTCCTTATTTCTGACCCACCTCTGCATCTGATAAAAGAGTTTACATTCCTTTCATTATACAAGAACCCATCTACTCACTTTTGTATTGCTGAATTCGATGTGGAAGAAAGTGTTAGTTTTGAATTACAAAAAAAATGTTTGCCATTTATTAGAATGATATTAGAGTATTAGTATATTGGCTTATGTGCAATTTATAAAATCAAAGTAAACTGTGTCTGTCTGTCTATTCATCTATTCACAGTACCCAAAAAAAAAAAAAACTACTGAACATATGAACTTACGTTTCTGTTTTCACCACTAGAGTTCACACAGGCGAATTTATGGTCCAGAATAAAAATTTTAAGAACTGTACAGCGTCTTGATTAGATCTTTAGCGATACAACTGCACTCTTAAAAATAGAAGTGTCAAATGGTACACTGCGAAAAATATAAGGTGTAGAATGGTGTAATTGGGATTTTACACCTACACAGAAAAATTGTACACCTTTAAAGGCGCTGCAAGGGTGCAAGGAGGTGTTCTATTGCAGATCTGGTCCCAAAGGTGTATTATAGTTATATCTTCACTGGTGTAATAAAACACCTGTTACTACAATGTAACAGTCACTTTTAGGGTGTGCAGACTTGCATTCACCCCAAAAAGGTGTACAACCAGTTTTAACACCCTTTTGTGGGTGTATAAATAAAAAGTTATATCAATAAAAAGGCTAAGATGCCTAACCAAAATGAGTAAAAAGTCAAAGGAGTGACTGGTAACATGACGAAAAAAATTGCATAAAAATTGTGGCCAGTGATACTTACCTTCAAAATGAAATAAGCTATTGCATAAAACTAAAATTTAACATTCTTATTTACACCTTTTTGGGGTGTATTGAGTCTTAGTTTCCATTTATGTCATAATAGGGTCTAAGGGTTTTATTTTACAGGTTTTTTATTATTTTCACTGTTATGCATGTTAATTAATCACATTTATGCGATAACTTATTTCAATTTGTATGTAAACAGTAACTGACCACAATTTTCAAGCATTTATTTACATCATGTTTTAATATCCATACTTGTGATTAGACTACCCCTTGGGTATACAGTCACTTCATTTCAAGACATCTTGGCTGGTGAATAGCTTTGTTATTCTATTTGCTTGTATATCACAGTGTTCCCTTAGTCATCCTTGCTGTTAGTGACGGGCTTACTCGAGACAAGCAACAATGGCATCAGTGAGTTGCGAGTCTAATACTGACAGATGCTGAATGGCTATAATATCGCCATTACGGTGTCCATGACATCATAAATATGTCATAAATCAAAATAAAATTAAGTGGTCTGTGGCTGTCGATTTACTCCCTAAATACACCTTTTAGGGTGTAAATGTACATCCTAAAGAGTCTGAGGTTTACACCTAATAGGTGTTCTGGCACAACTAAATGCCTCGTGCATAAACACCCATAGGTGTAAGGAGAACACCAATTGGTGTTCCGACACACCTGAAGGTGTAGCCCACAAAAAGTGTTTAAATTACACCCCTAATGTATAACACCCTAGGGTGCTAATGCACTCCTAAAAGGTGCCAAAATAGGGACAGCTCAAAAACACCTTAGAAGGAGTTTATTTACACCAGTTCTCACTTCAATCATTGGATGCTCAAATTTGATAATAAAAAAAAAAAAACTAAACTAACCTTGTCTAAGTCTTTACCCCGAGTCCGCTCGGTCTCAGTCCCCCTCTCTACCCACTCGTCTTCTCCGATTGATGCAAGCAAGTAACTGGGGGTTTATGAGCATTACGTCATATACCAAAAATTAGGACAGAAAAATTTGTCGAATCTATAGAACCAATGACGAAATGGTGACGCAATCAAGAAATGGTGACACATACACCTCATGGAGTAACGTTTACAAAACACGCGAAATGGTGCAGATGGCAGTCTGATCACAGTTTGCGTGTGTAAGTGCACGTTACCCGGCACAGAGTATAGACAGTGCGAACACTGTGGTGAGTGTCAATTCACACCTATGTCGGTGTAAAGACCATATACCCAAGGAAGGGACATAATAGACACCGATAATACACCACCGATGGTGCAGGTAGTTCACTGCACGTTTATACTCATCAAAGTACACCCCTTGCAGTACAATATTACACGCCTGATTCAGCCACGCACAAACTACACCATACAAATGTAACTATGGCAGCTCTGTAGTGTAAAGATGACGTCAAACCCCTAGACTATACATGTTGACATCCCGAATTTTTAGAGTGTGATTTTAATGGTGAAACAAGTCTGACATATTTTATTTCTACTATTTATAGATCCGCACTGACCACAGCGTCAATGTTTATATGCAAAAGTCCTAACAGTCAGACGATTACAGGGGAGTAAAAAAAATAGCTTTGAAAATGGAGTATAAGTCTATAACAAATCTCCAAATTTATGAATCTAAGCGAAGGGGTTTGATTCAAGTAGATATGAGATTTGGATAGTTCTCAAATACATCATTAGAGAGTAGTTGTAATGTTAAACTTACAATTCAGCATACAAATGATTCCCTTGCATCTTTATTAGGTTTCGTTAATTTGATTTCAATGTTGCTTCACATTACCGCGTGTACATTATACACGGGATGTGATAACGTTATTCATTGCTGCTAATGCTAATTTTAAAAAAGAAATGAATTGTTGCTGCCTTAGTTTTAGATGTAAGTAAAGCCTTTGATATGGTTTCTCATGAGAATTTGATTATCAAGCTGGAATCTTTTGGCATATGTGGTGTCATTTTGGATCTTTTTAAGAGTTATTTACGTAATAGATCTATTCAAGTTTTTGTCAACAGTATTTTATCAGCACCTGTTGGGTTGTCTCGTGGTGTTCCTCAGGGTTCGTCATTCGTCACTTTCTGCTGTATTATTTATAATATATGTGAATGATTTGTTTACCACTTTTCGTAATAATGAGCTGTTGGGTATGTATGCTGATGACACTAACTATTTCATTAGATCTAAATCCTTTAGTCAGTTGCAGATTAATACTCAATTGGCTATGAATAGAATTGTTGACTGGTTTAGGATTAATGCTCTGTGTTTAAATCGGGATAAGAGCTGTTGTGTTTTGTTTTATGATCGGAGGGTGTTGTCTATCTCTCTGGCTCGTCAGAGCTTCATGGTAGAAATTGATAATAGTGTTTTGAGAATAAGTTCAAATTGTAAAATTGTTGGAGTGTTGTTTGATCAGAATATTAATTTTCATAAGCATGTTGATGAGGTTTTGTTGAAAGTGTCCAGCTGTATTGGTATTATTGGTAGAATTCGCAAATTGATTTCTCCTCAAACTTGTTACCTCTTATACTATGCACTAGTTCTTCCCTATTTGTTACATGGGAATGTTTGTTGGGCAGACTTACTCAGAGTGATAGCAATAAGATCTTACGTTTGCAAAAGAGATTTTTAAGAATTGATGAACAAATTGACATGAGATCTTCTGTCTCTTCTTTTTTTGGTATTAGAAATATACTTACTATTGATAAGATTCATTTATATTGTGTTGCGACCTATTGGTTCGTAATAAGCATTCTTTTAATAATGATAACTTAATTTTATCGTCTGACAACTTTAGCTATAACTTGAGGAGGCGAAACAGAGGTGTTCTTTTTCCCAATAAGTTGATTGGAAAGAACACTCTTCATTTCCAAATTGAAGAATTGTTACAAGATTTGCCTGATGAGCTGGTTGATGTTCGCTCTGGGTACGCTGTTAAGAAAAAACTCAAGCAATTTTTATGTATGTGACTTCTTATTTTATCTTATTTTTTTGTTTTTTCTTACATTTTAGTGTATTTTTTTCTATTCTTTTTGCTTTTAATTTTTATAGAATTTAACGGAAAACGCGTAGCGACTGTTAGGGAACTGCGACGTGGATAATGTTATTTTTTTCATAATCAACATTAGCTCTTTCACCTCCACCTTCTTGAAAAATCTACAATTTATCGAAATTTTTTGCCTTTGGTTAAAACGAGAATTTTAACTAAAGGGACAGAAAATGTAATACTCATTTTTATATTTCAATGATTTTACAATCAAAATGGTTTGATGTTGATTAGAATAGCTCCAAATTTTGAACGCTTGTATCTACAAATTTAAAATTTTACAAAAAACAAATACCGTATCGCCTCGATTTGCAGCCGCGGCAGCAAATTTTTTTTTCGCGAAATCAGCTGCGGCGGCAAAACGAGGGCGGCCCCTAAATGAACGCGGCTCTAATTTTTTTTTAATAAAAAACATTCTGTGTAGTTTATCCAACTACACATTAAAACTATAAATTTTTCTTTTTTTCTAGTACTTTTTTTCTCTTTTGTATCTGTACTAGTAGGCTACTCTCTTGTGTATTTAGGTAATTGTAATAAAAAATTTCCCTACAAAATGCGGCGGTAATTTGGGAGCGGCGGCAAAACGAGGGCGGCCCCAAAACAAAGGCGGCTGCAAATCGAGGCGATACGGTACATCGCCTTTAACTCACTCTCTATCGTTGCTTGCAATCCAAAATGATCCATTCAACTTCTTTTTAAATGCCTTTTTTCAAAATATTTGCTTCTAAAAATACTTTTACCTATTACTGCTGATGAGAAATCAACTTCTTGTAATTAATTAAGCTGCAGTACAGCAATAACAACAAAATTCATCGATTTGATTCATGTATCTCCTTTTCTAAACAACTCTAAATTCAACAACACGTTTACTAGCTTGCGGTGAATTAGCAACGGGGTTTCCTCCTACTTACATTTTCCTTAGTCTTTTACGCTGTTGATCGATTTTGAAACGAGCCAAGCACAAAACGAAATGTATCCTTAACATCCATGCCACCCAATCGATTTGAAGTGCTAGGGATAATTTTGGAATGCATATGAATGTGGTCGGCTTTTGCAGTTTTCTTCTTCTCCTCACACTTCTTGCAGTTTTACCATTTCTTTTCACTCTGCCCTTTTCCCCTTCCCTCCTCCATTCTCACACCTTATTCTTACCCTAAAGCAGAAAAAAAATTCTATAGTAAATCTAAAGGGAGCAATAGAACCATTCCGCATGTGTTGTGTGTATTATTATGTCCTTTGCATGCAAGGAGCAAATTTTGTTAAAACTAAATTTAAGGAAAGAAAATGGTTGCCTATTACAAAACTTTATTAAAAAGAGGAGTATAAAATATGAGCTTATGTCTTATTGTCAGGGAAGACTGCTATCTCCAGATTTATAATCTATAATTAGATACTAATCACAGTAAATAAATATTGGTAACAAACATGAAGACGTTACAACGAACGGTTACAAAAAATGTTTTATATCAATTATTTTTGCGAGCAATTTACAAGATTATTGTAATGAATTTGACAAATCTTTAAAAAAGTATGTTTTCTCTTTCATAGAATTAAGTTGATTGCGATCCAAGGGAAAAGTAACAAAGTGAATTTGTGAACTAAAGATTTTTGCTCATGAAAAAAATGTTGAAGTGTTAATTAATTTGTGCAAACGTTTGACATACTCACTGTAAGGAAGTTGCAATTCACAGATTGACATAAAAATGACGAGCAACAATGATATATTAACATTGTGAATGCTTAACCAAAAAAAAATCATGTTTTCCAACAAAAAAAAAAAAAAAAGATCCTAACTTGTGTATAACAAAAAGAAAAAATTGTGGTAAGCATGTCACGAGCATCTTCCCTTTATATACAAAAATCTCTTAAAACATCTTTACATACCCCTAATATTTCATTGATACATTCTTCCCCAAATATTTATCAGAAATGATTTCAGTCCTTTCTACATCTCTTTCTAGATTAAGTTCACAAAGTGTAAAAGAAAAAAAAAAGAGAGATATGGTGTATCTGCAAGCACCTCTCCTCTCTTATCTGCAATGGAAACTCCTTTTCCTTATCCGGAAAGCTTACGCATGCAGATACACAAATCGTTCCCACTTTTAACAAGTTTGTTCTGACGTGAGCACATACATTTTGCAAGAATATTTGTTGCCCTCCTGTACGTAGCAAATTATTCTATTTTGCCAAAGAAGTGAGCTTTTTTAGTATGCGCATTTCTTCTTTTTCTTTATCGTACAAACTATTCTCGAAGCCAGGAGAGATGTCTCTAGGGGAGGTTTGAGCGTTCAGTTGGTAGCACTTAAGACTTATGGATTCATCGCTGGACCCCGGCATGCTTAAGCTCATGAATAACAATTTGTCCTGAAGCTGTGCAATGTTAAGGAAGATTCCACTAACAAGAGCAGCAAATCTCTTGCTGACTCAATTTGTTTATAACACCCATAAGAGCTTGAAAGGTGTTGCATGAAAAGGGTTTGCCATTTACAATGAATTGACTACTGTAACCAGGAAGAAAGTGTTCACTGGTCTGCTTTTCATTAATGGGTATTTAATCCATTAATGGACCGCCTTTGAATTTTATACGATAAACAAAAGAATATTTTTTTGCAGTTGTTTTTTTTTTTTTATTTTACAGATTTTGGACTAAAAAGTACGTTTTATCGTTCTGGAAGTGAAATCTAGACTATTATACCAAAACCTTTAAATTGAGTTTTTGCTTATGTTTTCGCAAACAGAGATAACCAAGCACTGTTTTAAAAACATTCAAAAATAACTTTTGCAAGAATTTAATAAACAGCTATCATTACAGCATACAAAGTTAACACCTTTGAGTTGCTTTAAATTTAATTTAAATTAAAGCATTTATAAACAAAGATGCTCGAAACGTTCCAAAACGTTTGAAAATAATCAGCTTGAATTTCCCGAAGCCATTTAAATAAAACAAACCATTTATAATACACACTATAAAATAGCAAAAATTTCCATAATGGCTGAAATTTCAATAAGTTTTTGACTTCACAGGAAAAATGAAAATAATTTCAATTTAAAACTAAAGCTACAACAGTGATATTAAAATATTGTTCAAATTGTAAGTGAACTTGAAACTCTTTTACTCGATTCAAAATAACCTAAAAGGCAAAATGTTTATTTTTAAAACAATTCGCCTCTCAAACAAAGTTACAATTATTCAGAATAGGCAACGAGAAAACAGAAAAATGAAGTGTTGTCCCCTCCTCGAGTGAGCAAATTTTATTAAAGATGTTGTGCGTAGCATCGAGGTCATGGCATATGTGCCCTCCGGTTGCAAGTCGCTTATCTACGTCTTAATTACGTCTCTTGATTATGCTTTTGGCATTAGGGTGGCCTCTCTGCTCACTTAAATTGTGGATGCACGCAAATGAGTGTTTTACATGTAACTACCACTTTACATCAAGTTTAACCAACTTTATTCTTCATCTTCTACAAGTTTTAATGAATTTCTAAAATCATTAAACTATTTCAAATACCTTTCATCAGCAATTTATTAACTATAATTTATATTAAAGCAGTTCAAAATACAAATAAGGGTGGGGAAATTAAAATGTGACTCTTTAAACGATAAATTGCAATATATTTTCATGGAATAATTACGAAACAGTTTGATGCTTGAAATAAAAGGCGGAAAGAACATGTCGTCAGACAATGGCAGAAAATGCATTAGCAATGCACAGGAAACAGACCAGACATGAAACGTGGCATCTAAAGACTTCAGTCAATCTTGCAATCAATACGGACAAGAGAGGAGTTTCAAAATTCACAATTAGTTAAGGCAATTTTATTTAGATATTTAAAATATGATAGACAGTTTACGTAGATTTCAAAATTTGAGCGACTGTTTGTTCTGATAATAGGCAAATGAGTTCGTTTCCTTATCCCCGTACCCTAAATGATTTCCTTTTTGCGGAAGCAAGCAAACGTAATATAAAAACGAGGCAGGTTATAAATAATCCATTAAAGCAGATATTTTAATAATAAAAAAAATCTTGTAAATTTATTGATGATTTAATATTTCGAAGTCATTGTCAATACATTTACTTGCACATTTCTATCAATTAAAAATATCTACGTTTAATATCTAAGTTTAAATTTTTAAGGTTAGTAAGATTGCTAGTTGTTTAAAATTTGTAAGGTTTGTTCAATAATTATATCGATAATATAAATAATTTAATATAATATATACATATACTGTATATAAATGAAATATAATAAATGAAATGCGATTTTCGTCTACTCTGCTAGTGGTTGTTTTTGACGTTTGTAATTGGTTGTTTTCTGTTTTTTTGTCTTTTGGCCATTCTTACGTGTTTGATAGTTTAGTTTGCAATGTTGCGGAATATAAATATGGCGATCACCTCTGTAAGAACTCTGTAAACTATGAAAGACCAAACCAACGTTTGAAAAAATATTACGTACGTTCAATAAATTTTAGATAAAAGGCATTTACAATTACAGCATGACCTGAAAATGTACCTCTGGCCTGTACCAAAACTTCTAATGAAAGCCCAAACGAACGTTTTAAGGAAAATATTACGTATATCTAATAAATAATAATTTAGTATTTGGATTTTAATATTTATTTATTTTATTTGCATTCGTGTATTTTATTTAAAAATGAAAGAATTAAAAAAAGATTTATTTAAACACCATAAATTTCAACATGTTATTGGACATATTGAAGCAATTGAATTTTCAAAACAAAGATAAACACCACAAGAATTTGATCAATTTGTGCGGTTTGTGAATAATAATCAGGAAAAATGAAAAGAAGTAATAACTCTAAAAATTATGAAAGACCAAACAATTTGCCTCCGTGTATTTCGTTCAAAGATGAAAGAGTTGAAAAAAGATTAATTTAAATGCCATACATTTGGATATGTTACTGGAAATACTGAAGCAATTGAATTTCAAAAACGAGGACTACCACATTGTCATATGTTACTTATATGAAATCAGAGGATAAACCACAAGTATTTGAACAATGGAAGAAAATAAATGCAGTAAAATTATCTTAAGACATTCCAATAAGAAACTCAAAAAAATATTGATGGGTATTTAATCTACAAACAAAAAAATGATGGTGAAAAAATTACCAAAAACTGTAAAAGAAATAGACAACTGATGAGTTGTGCCATAATCCATATTTATCTACAAAATACAATTGATGATAACATGAGCATCACATAAAAAAAGTAAAAACTCTGAAAACTATGAAAGACCAAACAATTTGTATCAGTGTACTTCGTTCAAAGATAAAAGAGTTGAAAAAAGATTAATTTAAATGCCATACATTTGGATATGTTACTGGAAATACTGAAGCAATTGAATTTCAAAAACGAGGACTACCACATTGTCACATGGTACTTATAATGAAATCAGACGATAAACCACAAAAATTTGAACAATAGAAGAAACACTAAAATTACCCTACGACATTCCAACAACAAACTCAAAAAATATTGATGGGTATTTAATCTACAAACGAAGAAATGATGATGAAAAAATTACCAAAAATGCAAAATATACATTATTCATATTATTTATCTACAAAATACAATTGATAATAACATGATCATCACATGACCATATTATGGTGACATGTGGTTTGCTTGGTATGCCAAAAATCATAATAGCCATTAATGACACTCCTACAATAAACGCAAAAAATGAGCGAGCGCAGCCAACGACCAAAGCTGGTTTTAATAATAAAAAAAAATCTTGTAAATTTATTCATGATTTTATATTTCGAAGTCATTGTCAATACATTTACGTGTACATTTCTATCAATTGAAAATAGCTATTTTCACAACTTTAAATTTTTAAGGTTAGTAAGGTTACTAGTTGTTTAAAATTTGTAAGGTTGTTGGTTTGCTCAATAATACCATTTGCTTTCTTATTTTTAAGTGAATTCTAAGTTTTAATTTTAACTAATACTATTTGGTCATTACAAACAGTTAACTTTCGCATGAAAACTTGCTATTAACAGTTATTAATACATTCTGGAGATAAAAAGTAATATTTTGGAATCTTTAACCAATTTATTGGTACTTCCAATTTCCATTCTGTTTATATGGTAAAGTAGATTAATTTTTTTTCTTAAATTAACAAAAACCCTATTCTCTAAATACACCTCAACTTTAAATTTCATTATATCCTGGTACGCTTGTGTCATATAAATATTTAATTGAGATTGTTAACACGCAAAAAATGTAGCAAACTTTTGTTACTGAATTAAATAAATATTCCAAATTCCATTTTGAAAAAATTGTGTCAACGACATGAAGTATTCAAGCAATAATCAGCCTAGCATTGAATAAAAAAAATGAAGAGGGCGCCTGCTCATGACACAGTGCTGCAAACAAGCTTCATGCATTAGTTCCAAATTAAACATTAAAAATTCAAAGCCATGCCATTGGCAGCTGACTTTTTTCCCTTTCGTTTCTCGTAGCCTTAGAAAAGTTTTCTGCCTTATATTCCATCCAGCTGCATCATTTCGCAAAATCAAATTTGTAATTATTCAAAACTATACTGTTACTCACTCTAAATTGATCACATGAGCACTTGAAATGCATTATATAAAATCAGTCATGAAAATGAAGGTAACAGAATTAAACCAATCAAACTACTTATTAAAAAGTATGACATTTATGTGTCATAAATGTAAACAATAACGTTATAGGCAGGCACTAATTTTTAAATTCATATACCAAAAATTTCCATTTTTATTGAATCATGAGGCAAGTTTAGTTTGTCTAATTCCCACCTAAATGTATTTAGTTTGCTAATCAATTCTGAAATTAACCATTTTAAAGTTTAAATACGAGAGGTTAAGTATAACTAATTCCAGCCTGAACTTGGCTGGATATATTTTCTAAATAAAGATTTTAATTACTCCCGCTTGAATTTCTGGAATAGTACTGTATGGAATATTTCTCATTTTTAACTTGAAATATAATGTATATAAAGTGGATGGGTCTTTCGTTGTATACCGTAAAACATTAAACCACATCCGAATTGTTCACAAATGAATAGAATTTTCCTGAGTTAACAAACCATCTTTTCACTTGTAATATGTCACGTGCGATGGGTCGTCCCAATGAGCAAGGGCGCGGGTGGGAAATATGTTTTATTTATTTCTGTTTTGCATACCGGACCACGTGGCGAGATACGTGGTCTGAGGAGTTAGACAGTTCTCACACTCGAACACACCACTCACCAGACGTGTGCTCAAGTTGTCCAATTTCTGTTTTGATGATTTTTGTTTAGCTTACCAGGATATAATGAAATTTAAAGTTGAGGTGTATTTAGAGAATTGGGATTTTGTTAATTTAAGAAAAAAAATTAATCATATAAACAGAATGGAAATTGTTCAAGGGATTAGGCCTTAGATAAGGCCTACTTTTAATTGCACATGGCATCCGAAGAGACAAAAGACGAAATGGAAAGGCGGAATGGAAAGGAGGAATGGAAAGGTGGATTGGCGGAACAAAAGTCTGTGGAATGGCGGAATGACGGAAAAGTTTTTTTTTTAAAAGCATTTACTTAAATCTAATGTAGGGCATACTCTGCAGGGTACTTCCGGTGTATTCAGTTTTTAAGGCCGAATTTGCTCTCATCAAAAAGTAGCGTTTGTACACACCAGCACCAATTTGATAAAATTTGGTCAGGTTAGATTAGGTTAGGTCAGATGACCTTATGTAATTACCTTATGTAATTTAATTTAAATTTAATCTTATCTAACTTAATTTTACGTAATCTGACCCAACCAAACCTAATCTAACCTAACCAAATTTAACCAAACCTGACCAAATTTAACCAAGTTGGTGCTTTTTGATGAGAGCTGGCCAAATGTCGTTTCAAGTTCGACCTATCCTATCCTAACTTAACTTAAGAAAAATATATTAAATAGAGATAGTAAGTATATAATTAGTTAGATTAGAGGAGGATAGGTCAAACTTGAAACAAATTGAAATTACATCGGAAGTATCCTGCAGAGTATGCCCCTTACTTAGATTAAAGTGACCCTTACAAAATGCTTTATAAAAAAAAAACTTTTCCGCCATTTCATAGACTTTCTATTCCTCCTTTCCATTCCGCCTTTCCATTCCGTCTTTTGTCCAGACCCCGAACGTCAGCCAAAATATTGCATGGTTATTTCTTTGAAGGGCTGAGTTTAGAGGTGGCTCGAGGTTAAAGCCACAGGATTGATAAGAACTAATGACGTGGTTGGTTTGCAGACTTGGGCGCCCCGTACCATACAGTCGAGGTAGTTTACTAGTGACCACCAGTGAATTATTTTTAAAATCCGAAGCAATGAGGTATCTTGAGTCTATGAATGAATATATGCTTTTCTTTAGTGAGTACCGCAGTTGCGCATGCTCTAATCTGTAGGTTTGCCTCACTCCCCTGCAGCAATTGTAAACAGATCTATGGGGCAGAAAGGAAATAATCGGACGTTGAACACGAGCTCGTAACACCATCGATTAAATGTGGCAAGTCTGGCAGGATAGCCTCTAGACTGCAAATTATTGGCTGATAGAGTGGCGAGCAAACACGTGAATCCATGGCCAAACAAAAACCATTCTTCAGACTCCATCCATGCGAGAATCAGAACTCACTCCCATCAACAATACCTACGAAGTTTAAACAAGATGAAATGCAGAAGTTGCAAGAAGAATCGTTAAACAACAACATTTAGCAAAGATTCGTAAAGAAAAAGATGAACTTGATAAGATGGCATGTGAGCACAATGAAAGAATGAGACAATTGGCTTTAATGAAGACATCGACACTAATTAAAGGACCAGAGATTTTGAAGTTACCTGAGTGGCATCTGGATACAATACTGTAGATGAGTTTCCAGTATGTGTTGAACGATTGGTTTATCACAAAATGTACAACTTGAATTTTTTAATGTCATCACCTGCACAAGTGAAGTCAGAAAAAAAACCGGTAATGGTTGTGACAGTGTAAAATCGAATGGTTTTATATTTTATAAAGCACAGATGTGTGTGGCGCGTAAGAGGGTTTATCTCTATTGTTAGTACAAAAGCTGTTACTTGTAATAAAATGGTCCCCTTTATTACACCCACTCCCACACCCACTCCCACACCCACTCCCACATATTTCCCATCACTGCCCCTTAGTGATGTAACATTCCAACCCTCACTCTTTTTCCTGCTTTTGTAGAGTAAAGATGTCGTGATTTTAACTCTAAGGATTATGTAGTTTTTCCCTTAAACTCACAAATACACAAATACACTCGATCGTATTCTAAATTAAGGGTGCCAAAACCCGGGATACTGACTACCAACTACCTGAAATTAATTACTATCTACCTGGATTTAACCCACTACTGGATTTAACTGACTTACCTTCACTCTTAGAAATAAAGGTAGAAGAAGGTCTGTGAATAGGGACAAATGGATAAAATGATGTAAAAATAGTATAGGTTTCTACTACAAGTACAGAAGGTTTAACATTAATTTTAAACCTTCCGTAGTAAAAACCTATACTATTTTTAGACCTTTCTATGAGTGTACTGGAATTACTCACTACTGAATTTAACTGACTTACCTACTGGAATTGATTACCCACTACTGGATTTAACTGACTTACTTACTGGAATTGATCACCCACTACTGGATTTAACTGACTTACCTACTGGATTTGAACTGACTAATATACTGGATTTGAATTGACTTACATACTGGATTTAAATTGACCTACCTACTGGACCTGAACTGATATACCTAACATTGGATTTAAATTACAAGATGAGCGACCTAAGCAAACTAAAAGCCTGGCATGTGGCGAGAATCCACGCCACTAAAACAATCAACGAGGCAGAGACCATCAACTCAAGGGTAAGTGAAACCGACACCACTGACATATGCAGAACACTTGGAAAGCTTGGTGCTGCAGCCAGCCGACTGAAGACAATCGATGATAAAATTTTGGAACTGATAATTGAGACGAAATTGGAAACAAAAATGAGTGGAACAATAGAATATGAAAAAAAATTGCATCAGTAAATGCAGCCCTACATCATCTACTGAAAGAAAATATAATGCCACCCCCACCACTCCCCGGAATACAACCCTGTCAGATCTTGGACTGGACACCCTTACTAGAAGCAATACGAGGAAATGCAACAAATACTCAGCAAGCAACTGATTCGGTAAGAATGCCAAAATTAGAAATGAAAAAATTCGATGGGAAAATTGAGAATTGGATCGAATTTTGGGCGAGTTATGAATTAAGTGTCCATAAAAATACAAAATTGACCAAACAATTGAAATTTGTACATCTCAAAACATTAGTGTAGGGGCTTGAACTTCAAATAATAAATGGGTTAAATATCTCTGATGAAAATTATGATCTGGCTATTGAATTGTTAAAGGACAGATTTGGAAAAAAGGAACTTGCAATAAATGCCCACATGCAAGCACTGAGTACCTTACTACCTGTTAAACATATAAAGAAGTAGATGCATTGAGAAAATTATATGACCAATTTGAATTTCATATCAGAAGCTTGAATAATTTGAAAGTTAAAACTGAACAGTTTGGAATTTTTGTTTGCCTGTTTTTATTAAGAAATTTACCAGAACTATTGTGTGTTGAATTTACTGAGAAATACCCTGAAGGCAATTGGACTGTTGAAAATGTATTAACCTATTTAAAATTGAAAGTTGAAAGCAGAGAATGCAGCGCTTTAATTACCAACTCTGCAGTAAATGACCCTAATAAAAACTCCAACAATAAACCAGACCCCAACTGGACAACTCGACCTCGTTATAATCACCCTACCTACTCAGCAGAGGTCCTTACAACAACATTCTACAAGTGTTTGTTTTGTGAGGATAATAGACACTATACAAGGAACTGTGAATTAACTGTTGAACTCTGCAAGGAAGTGTGCAAAAAAAGGAATATTGTTTAAAATGTTTACAATGCAAACACACTGCAAGGCACTGTTGTTCAATCAAATGCTGTCGTAAGTGCAATAGCCCTGACCACAACACCTTTTTGTGTAACAAACCCAATGATGTAAGAGAAGATGTACCAGAAGTACAGTTGAATACAGTTTCCACAATTGCAACTCCAGACCAATGTAAGTTAAAACAACATGTATTTTTACAAACTGTGATTGTTAATATCACTGGGAAAGAGCTGGCAAAACGAGTTCATTGTTCTTGGATGGTAGAAGTGAAAGAAGTTTTGTAACAAAGAAACTCTTGAAAGAACTAAATATTGAGAGAACTAGAGAGGGAACTGTTCAAATAAGAGCATTTGGGGACAAGCAACCCAAGAAATATGAAAAACGAACTGTTATTTTAAATTTGATACATCCTGACAAAAGGGGTGTAAGGTTTGTAATTAAAGCTCCCCTTTATAAAAAAGATTAAACACAAACTACCTTCACCAGCTGTGCAAAAACTTATGGATAAAAAATTGATAACATTGTCCAATTCAACAAATGAGCAAGCTAATAATGATGAAATCCATCTCCTCATTGGAGCAGATTATACACAGGAAATTATCACAGAAGAAATTAAAACTGTTACAACCCACTTAAAGGCAATTAATACTATGTTTGGATAGACACTCACTAGGACAGAACTGAACAATCAGAACAAATCAATGAATGTGTGTTATGTGGCTATTGAAACAACTGAAAAGATTTGTTATGCAAGTTTTGGGAACTAGATGCTCTGGGGATACACCATTAAAAACTAAGCAATTAAATAAAAATGAAGACATTATGCAATAATTTGGAAAAAATATACATTGAATTGGAGAGTTTTATGAGGTTGGGTTATTGTGAAAAATTGAAAAGGGGGAACTTGATGACAACAATGCAATGCAAATATTTTGGAATCTGATTAGAAGCTTTAAGAAAAATGAAAAATTGTTTGACCATTACAATGCAGTAATACAAGAGCAAGAAAGGGAAAAGATAATAGAAGAAATCAATGAAGCCAAACTGTTTGACAAACCTGTTTACTATATCCCTCATTACCACATTCTGAACGATAGATTGACTTCTAAACTAAGGATTGTCTTTGATGCTTCATCAAAGGCAAAGGGTTGCCTATCACTAAATGACTGCCTAGACACAGGCCCAAACCTTGTACCTGAATTAATTTAAGTTATCATCAATTTTCGTAAAAGACCTGTGGGGATAACTGCTGATATTAGACATGCATTCCATCATATGGTTATTGCAAAGGAAGATAGAAATGTCATGTTATTCATTTGGGTGGAAGGCAAATGGGACAAAACTTGAAGAGAAAAATTAAGAATTTTGCAGTCAACAAGAGTCATGTTTGGCACAAACTTAAGTCCATTTCTACTAGCTATAACAATAAACCATCATTTAGAACTGATGAAAAATGAATTTCCTGATGTCTGCAATCAATTGTAAGACATATTCTATGTGGATGACTTAGTTGTCAGAGTTGTGAATGACCAAGATGCCATGAAACTATACACAGAAGCTACAACAATGATGATGACGGCAAATATGACCTTAACTTAATGGGCATCCAACTCTACAAAACTAAGAAGTTTGTTTAAAATTACGACCAATGATAATATTTTGGTTGAAGGCAAAGAAACCAAGACATTAGAACTAAAATGGAACTTTATTAATGATGAACTCTTACTACAAAAGAAAGAATTATTGAAACGTGCGAATACAATAACCTACACCAAACGCTAATTGATAAAAACACTTTTTACCCTGTTTGATCCCCAAGGGTTTGTAGAATGCATTACACTCTTAAAAATAAAAGGTATGGAAAGGTACAAATGTTGCATAAATACCCTAGGGGTGTAAATCCTACCTTTTACGGTGCTTGAAAGGTAGCTACAGCTCTGAATCTACCTCCAGCTATGACGTTTCGATAGGATAGGTGTATATAGGTGTAAACACACACAATATACCTTAATAGGTGTAAAAAGGTATATTAACATTGGGGGTGTAATTAT
>JAQGAS010001562.1:0-17782 GCA_034686365.1 Pachymerium ferrugineum
CTGGATATTATAATGTAATCAATCGGTAAGACCTCCTTTTGAACAAGAATCAGCCTCGCTTAAAAATGCTGAATTATATGATATGGGGGAAATCTTACGTGGAACAAATTGTTTAAAAAGAAAATTAACTCTTTGTCGTTTATACTATTGTAATATGGTGAGTGTTGCGCCTATTTTTGAGTTGTTGGGAATGGAAAATGATTTAGAAACTTTTCCAGTTTTTTCTGTTCAGAATGCAGTAAAGCATGTGGTTACGTTTTAATAAAATGCACGTAAAACGTAACATCTAATGTTTTTGTAAAATGTTACTAAAACTTTATTTCTTATAAACTTAACAAACTTTAGTCAATTCTCCTTGTCTATGCCACTCAGCCCAACTCTTTAACTGCATATAAAAATACGTTCCAGGACCAGATGAACAAGTGCCGTCTCGTTGACCGTACAAACCGTAATTGGGGTGAATTATTTCTTGTTGTTCACCGCATTCAATCACCCTTTTGGCCGCATTTATCATCTGCAGAGTTGGGGATTTGGTCATGAAATTCCCAATAAATGCGATACTAATCGTATTTTTGTTATGTCCCTTAGTATGTTCACCGTCGTTATAAAATCCCCTTGCTTCGTAAACTCTTCCATCACCTCCAATAACAAAATTATAACCCAAGTCATCACGACCTAGAAATATTTGAAGATTTTGTAATTTTAGTCAAAATTCATAATTATAAGTTATAATAATATAAGTGTAAGTTTTAAAATTATGAATATAGATTATAATTTGTAGTTATAAGTTGGTGCTGCTGCCCCTTGTAGGCACAATCTGCTGTTGGGCAGCAGCCAGGGCCTTATTACCAAATAAATCTGTATTATTATTAATATGAAATCATAATTATAAGTTATAAAGTTATAGTATAAGTTTTAAAATTACGATTACAAGTTATAATTCATAATTAGAAGTTATAAAATTATGATTACAAGTTGTAATTCATAATTAGAAATTATAAAATTATGATTACAAATTATAATTAATAGTTATGTTAAAATTTTTATACCAATTGATAAATGATATTCCTGCATACTCCGCATACGTGCAGCACATTTCTCTTGACTGGTACATTCAGGTGTGTATGTGTGATGGAAGAATACAATTTTGATTATATTATTTGGATGAAGAGAACCTCCAACTGGTACAACATTTCCACCCCATTCGTCTCGTTTAACCCAGTTTAAGTCACAAGGTCCTAAAAGTAAGAAAATATTAATCAAAATTAATGTTCTTAAAAGACAAGGAATGTATATTTACCAGCTGATGTTAGAGTTAAAAAGAGACTCGTAATTATAAGATTGGACAGCATCATAAGAAAATTTTAAGTGTTAATGATATGGTCTCTTCATTTTTATGTGTTCACTAATCAGTTACTGATAATTTTTTTAATCTGAAAATGCTGACATTGCTTGACTAATGTCTAATTGACGTAAATCATGCTTATTCAGCTGTCTTTGATAAAAAATTGTTGTCAAGTGTCAAGAGGGAAAACTAGTTTTAACTTAAATCGATTAAACTAGTAATTGAGAAATTTGTTAACACGTGGCGCATTCAATCTAGCTAAATTTGAAACTGCGGTGGTGGATTCGTAAGAAGACCATGGAGCAGTTGTCTCAAACAGGGGTTTAAGACAGCCGCAATTAGACGGTTCAACTTGGCTACGGCAAAAAATGGAATGAGTATCAAGAAGTTAAAAGAATAACAAACATTACGTTTCCTGACTATGTCAGTGTACAGACCGCGTTTCTTGTACAGAAATGTTGTATACTTTTCTTGTGTTAATTTTTCTCATATTTTTATTGAGGGCATCTTGAAAAAATTTGAGCAATTTTTTTTTGTATTTTTGGGAACCCAAATTTCAGTGCAGGATTCCAAAGTCATAATTTAGTTAATAAAAGCATGCACAGAATAAATTATTTTTCTTTTATCAAATTGTGATGTAGACGTTTATTTGAAGTTTAAATAACCACAATATAATACAAAAACTTTTAAAAGTTGTTCAAAATACTTATTGAGTTTGTGTATGAAACTGTAAAAGTGGGGGTTAAAAATTTGGAAGCCTATATCTTTTTTCTTCTCCTAAATCAAATTTATTATTTTATACATACAGAAAATTTATTGTTTGTATAAAAAACGCTAACTTGTCTAAATTTTAAAATAAACGACACTGGTTCATCGTTCTGTAGATCTACATCCGGTACGGATATGATAGGCAATAACTTAAAACTGCCTCGCTGTAAACTTGAGAACTCAAGTCTCAGATTTTCGGCGCCAAGTGGCTCGAATCATCCTTGCAGATGTTGCGTTTAAGAACATTTGATCATAAAACCCAATTAATTGAATTGATGTCTTTTATCTCACAATAAAACGAATGATCATTACTGCATTTTGAAAATAGAGTTCCAGAAATTCTGTAATGTTCACACAAGTTTTTTTTTTTTAATCAACTTCAGACTTTTTTGATATTTAAAATCTATTCTTCGTATTTTGCCAACTTTTATTAATCAGAATCGTCAATAGTGTCACTACTCCTACTTTCAAATTCATCCCCCAATCTGTCTTCGAAGTCATTCCCTAAATCGTTTTCTGATTCGGTCCCTTCCGTAAACTCCATTTCCAAGAAATGTTTTCTTTCTTCCCACAAATGTTCATCTTGTTCTTTCTCAATAGTATCAGTAGCTTCCATTGCAAACTCATGTTCCAATCTAACATGTCTCTCCTGCTCTTTCTGCAACTGGTCCATCAACTCCAAAATATGTTTCCTGTCTTTTCTCAAATGTCGATCTTGTTGTTTCTGCATTTGATCCATCATTTCCAAAGCTTCTTCTCGCTCCAAAGTCAAGTGGCCTTCTTGCTCCCTCTGAGCATCATCCATCTCCTTCAGCGCTATTTGCCTCTCTTTGGTTAAATGTTCTTTTTGCTCTCCCCGTAAATTTTCCATTGCTTGTAATACATATTCTTTCTTATCTCTCTTAGTCTGGGCCATAGTATCCAATGCGTTTTTCTTTTCTAACTTTTGATGATCTCGTTGCTCTTTTTCAACCCTCTCCAAAATACCCTTAATTCCTCTATCTTCCATGACAACATCCCCTTTCTGTTTTTTTCGTATGCTTTCTACAGCATCACCGACATTTTTTCTTTCCACTTTTTTGTGTTTGGACTGTTCAGACCAACCAACTTCCATAGCGTCTAAAGCACTCTTTCCTTCAACCATCATATGTTCTTCCTGCATCTTCCTTATTTGCTCCATCATTTCCATAGCGTGGTCATGTTCTAATTTTGCGTGTTTTTCTTGTTCCGGTGCTAGCTTAATTCTGATTTTCAAAACTCTTTCTCGCTCTGCTCTAACTCTATCCAAATGTCTTTTCCACGAGTCTTCCATTGCCGATAAAATTCTCTCCCTCTCTGACTTCATTAATAAATCTTGTGTTCTTCGTGTAGTCAACATGGCTTCAAGTAGTTGAGCTCGTTCTGCTTGTGCGTGTTCGTCTTGCTCGCTTCTCGTTTGGATTATGGCGTTAATGAGTTGCTCTCGTTCAAACTTTCGGTGGTCTGCATGCTCCTGTTGGGTTTGTCGCATCACTTCTATAAGGTGTTTTCTTTCAATTCTGGCTCGAGCAACTTGATCACGCCAAGCGATTTCCATGCTTAAAAGATCTAACTAATTTAATCAGTTTTATTCTTAATATTTTTTTAACCTTTTGTCTGGTGATATTTATCCGTTTAAATCGCTGAATAGTGTCAGAACTCGTCCTCGTCTTATGCTGCAATTGATTTTGTGATCCAAATTTTTTGCACTGTAGAAGAATTCAAATATTAATTCAATGTTAAATATTTTTTTAAAAGTCTAACCCGATTTTTTAAATTCGTATTAATTAACAAATCATTATGCTCCACTTAAACTCTCAATTTTTACACCTAAAAACGTATTGAAAACTTGAAACCAGCAGGAGCCAATACTTTGTTAGTAAATCACGTGATGCGCGTTGAATAGTTTTTTATAACAATATAACTTTTTATTTTTCAATTAAATATTTTTTTTGAAATAACAAAACTAAATTCACAAAAGTATATCAACTTATCTCAAAAAAAATTTTTTTTTCATTCTATTGTAATTTTGAATTTAAAAAAAAAAACAATAAAGACAAAATAAATTTTAGTACAAAGTTCAATTTTCGTCAAGTATCTTTTTGAAATACTTCCTTTCGGTCCACACATTCTCATCTTGCCCCTTCTGCATTTGCTTCATAACCTCGTGGGCGTGTTTCCTCTCCATCTTGACGTGATTGATCTGTTCTTTGGCCATCAAATCCAAACTCCTAAGGGCATTATCCCTCTCCTGTTTCAGGTGTTTATCTTTCTCCTTTTGCATTGCATCTAATGCTGATTGAATATGTTCGTCCTCCTTCTGCAAACTCATTTCTTGTTCTTCAGTCAGCTTATCAAATGCAGTCTTCAAAAAATTCTTTTCCGAACTCATATTACCCGCCTGCTCTTTCTCTAGTTTATCCATCGTATCAAACACGTGTTGCTGTTCCACTTGCAAGTGTTTCTCTCTCTCTTTCAACAATTGGTCCATAACCTCTTGCGCTCGATCTCTTACATGTTTCGATTCCTCTTTCCGCAATTTGGCCATCGCCTGAATAGCGTGCTTCTGCTCCGATTTCACATGCTCTTCTTGTTCTTTTCTTAAATCGCTTATGATTTCCACAGCTCGTTTTTGTTCTGCCCTCAAGTGTTCCTCAACATCCTTCCGGGCTTGGGCAGTCGCATCAATAATCAACTTCCGTTCTACCTTAGCATGTTCGTCTTGTAACTTGCGTGATTGATCAATAGCATCAACGGCATGCTTTCTTTCGATTTTCATGTGTTCATCCTGTTCACCTCGAAGACGATTGCCTTCTTCTACCGCTAGTTTCCTTTCAGCTCTTAAATGTTCGTCCTGTTCTTTTTGAGTACGAGAGATTGACTCCATTCCGTGTATCCTTTCAGACGCTACATGCTCTTCTTGTCGTTTTCTGATGAGAGATTTACACTTTAGGATTCGCTCGCGTTCTAGTTGGACTTTTCCATCGGTTTCTTTCTGAAGTAGCAACTCGTCCACAAGTTGTTCACGTTCTTCTCTCACGTTGTCGGATTGTTCTTTCCGTTTTTGTACCAATTCTGATAGTACAGTCTCTCGTTCGGAGTTCATCTGGTCAGATTGTTCTTTACGGGTTGCGGTTAGTTCTAATACTAGTGCTCTCCGTTCATTTCTGGCGTGTAATACCTGATCTCGACGAATTTCTATCATTTTAGCAAGTTGTTTCTCTCGTTCTAGTCGGGTAGCTTCAGCTTTCTCGGTCCGTGTTTGAATCATGGACGAGAGGAACTTTTCCCGCTCGTATTTCACTTGATCTTCCTGTTCTTTCCTCGCTAGCAACATGTCGGCAACGAGGTTCTCTCTCCCTTTCCGTGATAGTACATCTTGCTCCTTCTTCGTATCTAATAGTGATTGAAGATATCTTTCTCGACCCATGACTCAATCCAGTATGGTTGTATTCAAATAATCGATCTGAATCTCCTGGGCTGTCAAAAGCTCTTGTAGGCTGTAAATAAAATATTAAAAACAAAAAAATTATTCATAAAAAAATAATAAATTTTAAAAATTAATGTTAAAACCCTGGATTTGTAATACCAAAATGAAAATTAGATCAAACATTATTCATTAATATTCGGTTTCTTAAGACTTACGCGACAACGATAAACAGGAAACCGTAACAGCAACAACGTGGTCTCTCACAAACTCTCCCGGACTCCAATTGGAAGTCAAAATTTACACAAATTTAGGCTACATTAAAACGCCAAATTAAAAAAATTCGAATCTCATCTTTAGACATTCTATTATATTTTTAGAATGAAGAGTAAAAAATCCGCCATTCACCTACCTGTTTCACCTCATAACAAAAGACAGGCACTTACTCGTGTGCTCTAAGATTGTTAACAACAATTATCGTATTTTATATAGTGTGTGTATACCATAGGTTTTTAGTAAAAAATTCTGATTTAAAAATTCAAATATATGTAACTTTTATTTTACGAGTAATTTTTAGCGGTCTACTGGGGTTAGTTAAAGGATGTCTAATTTATGCGAAGTTCTTTTGATTTACAAAACGTGGTATAAATACATAAACTTTATCAGTGACATTGAACGAATTAAATGGTTGAAAAATTTATCAGCTTACATTACAATTTATTCAGAAATTACACAAAAATATAAAATGTGTAAAATTTAATACAAAATGGGGCAATCATTTATCACGAAATGCCTACCGGTAGTGATAAAGATTGAAAATTTTTCTGTAATAAACTTAGGATAAAATATAGAGAGTACATACGTTTCAGCTGCAACTCTCGCATCGCATCGCTCTTGCATTTGATTGAGGCATGCGCACGCGCAACTACCACTAGTCTTTTTCCGGTTCCGGGTCCGCCTTCTTTTCTCCTCTCATTCCTTGGTGGAATGTGTTCACGATTCACGATCGGTATCGTTCCAAAACAACGACTTAAAAGAGTCATCAGTTGTAAACACTAGATGAATCTAAAATAGAACACGAGATTAATTAGGTATTTTGTTCGAAATGAAGTTGGGGGATAGAGTTGATGTTACTCAGAGTAAGCAAGTTATTCACGTACTTAGTTTTTGCTTTGTTCTCGTCATCGGTTGACCTCTGCACAAATAATCAGTAACATATGGTTAGTCATGATAGCTTCGTAATAGTGATTTGCTTACCTGTGTAAAATGTTGTGACTGAAATGCGTTTGGTTAATCTAGTGGTCTCTTAAACAATCAAATTAAGGGAAACTTAATACAGCGGTTTTGGCATCAAGGAATTACCGGCTCTTCACTGTAAAAACAAGATACGGTTTGGGTACTTGATTTAAAGCCCTTCCATATAACTACTACACGATATTGTATCCTGATTTATCAAGAATCTCACCAACATTTTCAGATGGGAAAACATACACTCTGGCAAGAAAAGCACCATTTTGATCGAGTCTATAGTTGTCCCTAAGTGCATAATTCAAATGACAGGACTGAGCTGTGACTTCTGATGGTTTACCGAAAGTCGTAACTTTGTAAAAAGTTTCAATCATATCTAGAGCTTCAATCGCCTCCTGATATGTTGGTGCAATTAGGAAGGAGTCGTTGAAGAACGTTCAAATGAGCCAGGGTACTTAATAATGTTGCACTATACCGGTTTTAAAATTTTTTTCACCCATCTGGACGCTTGGGAGATCCTAAACGTAAAGCAGTTGTTCATTAAAAATGCCGAAAATAGAAAGCAGCTTTTGTGCATTTGGATAGCATGATAAAATTTTATCAAGTCCAAACTCATCATTACCCAATCTGGTCTGATGTGTGGGGTAGGATATCCCTCAACCCCTCAAACAAAACTTCTGCTTTAATAAAAAAGGATTGAGATCAGACACGTCTAAAATTAAGTGGATTTTTTGGGCACAAAATCGAACCTTGTTGGAAAGAGAATGATTGATCCCTGTCAATTCATTTACGACTTTGAGGTCACCCAATGCCCCTGTGAGGAAGGGGGAGAGTTTCCTATAAAAAAAAATCATAAAAAGAGAAAATACATGGTTACAAAATTTTCTTTACCGAATTGTAATTCTCCTTATCTGTTGTTCTACCGACGTCCGGGAAAAATAGCATACTATTGCCTCCAGCTGACGCTGCGCCCACTTTACTTATCACTTTTAAATCATTTTTTTCATCAAATAGAGAAAAATTAATGTCATGAATGCTTGTGCTTGTAACTGCATAAATTTCCGCACTTATCTTAGAGATGACATTTTCTTAACTTCACACATGAACTTAAAGCAAATTTAATTTTCAATTCGTGAAAAAATTGAAGTAAATTGTAAAGTAACAAAAAGAAATTTATTTCAACAAAACAGTTGACAAACTGAATACAAATTAATCAAGCCCTGTCACAAAAGCAGCTGCTTGCCACTGAATACCAGATGGGAAATGAGTTTCCACTTCCCACTGAAACGCATGCATATCAAATGCATGTATTGTCTTCCCAGCTAGCTCAATTGCATACATTTTCCACTCCCCAGGAAGTACACAACATACTTTGCTTACATTCAACTTGGTGTTTTGTATCGGTAACCACTTATTCTTCCTGGTATGAAATCGAAAAACCATATCTGGTTTTGCTATTCGCACAGCATACAATTTATTACATATAGAAGTGACCAGAGGATTTGTCATCAAAAAATGGGATGGTAAATCGACCAAAAGTGACCACTGATCAATTTCAGAATCGTAACTTTCACAAGCTTTTGAAACAACTTCCTGAATAGAGTCAGCTGAAACAGTTCCCCCAATTGCAAATAGTAGTTTACCACATGTGACTAAACAAATGTTAGTTCTTGCAATCCGCAGTGCGGATACAAGATGCCAACGATCCAATTTTGAATCATAGCGTTCAACTTGTGCAATGGGTTTATGATAACGGCCAATTCCTCCAGCCACGTACAAATAATTATTCATATTTGCAACTCCTCCTCCTACCCTAGCAACTAACATATCTGCTGCTGATACTAAAGCATGCTCTGGACTGCGATAGACCAAAACGTTATTTGTTTTTGCGAATGATCCATTAGCAAGTCCCCCAATGTAATAAACATTTCCTTCAAAATACCCTACAGAGTAGTTCCACTCTGGTGGGGGCATCAAAAGTCTTCTTGGCGGTAACCAGCAGTGACGTCTTAAGCTATAAACTTGTTGGGAAGGCTCATTTTTTTTATTAATTGCCAATAAAATGATAAGCGGCTCTGGATCATTATTGACGCATGTTACATATTTAGGAACGTTGTTAGAGGTAAATGTGTCAGTTGTAGTGGTTTCCGTACCTAGGGAAATATTTAAAGATATAACTTCATTTTCACTCACTGGTGCAATATTTAACGGTTTTTCTTTAACCTCATTTTGCAATTGGAAATTTTTAAGTCGAGTTATTACAGGTATATTTGGTACACTCTGTTCACTGCTGGTCATATCTTTATAATCTAACTTTGATGGTGCGCTGCAAACTTGTTTTGTCGGATTAATTTCCGCCTTTTCAAAATATGACAACACTCCAGGTGGCAGTGATATAGGTGGTAGTGAAGAAAGAGGAGAAGCAAGATTTTCTCTTGGTGATGTTGACTTAACCAGATCTATGGTTGACGAACGGTATCTTAATGAATTCCCCAAAATATTTAATTCTTCGTCATCTTCCTCTTCTGCTTCTTCCTCTTCTGCCTCTTCAAGTTTTTCTAACTTCAGCGATAAATTTGCACTTTGCATAGGCATGTAATTACTGGTCGTCGGTTTTGCCTCATTAACAAGATTAAATGCTGAAGCCCGAGGACTTGGTTTACAGGATGTTTCTAATTTGCTCTTCCACATTTTCCAATTGTCATTCACTGCAGGAGCTTGTTTCAATTTATTGTGTGTAGTTGTAACTAAGTTCTGCAGTGTGATATTTAAAGTATCACTAGACCTTGCTGTAATTGTTTCAGTTTCTTCAGGATTGACTTTTTCAGCAAAACATTGATAACCCCCGTACTCAAAAACGTTATTAATTTTATTTTTCTTCAAATCTTTTAAGCAAAGTTTGGTAACGTCTTTAAAATCATCATTGTCGATTTCATTAATATTAGTCTCAATTGTTTTAGCATTATCTTGAACATAAGTTTTTTCAGACTCAGAACTTTCACTTGGACTGCCCAAATTACATAGTGGTGACATTTCCATCCTTATCGATTCATCCTTATCTTCTGATTGCATGTTTTTCAAGAATGTATCTGAATACAAATTGGCCATGTCCTCCATATTGTCATTTATTTCTTCTGCCAATCCAGATGTACATACTGTAAGAACTGCAGGAAATTTCCAGCATTTTCTACCTTCAGTGGCAGTTTTAATGTCATTGCTATTTGTTTCTCCACTATTTCTTTTTGGGGTTGTGCTTTCAGTGGATCTATTCAAGTCGTTGTTCACGCAGTTGTTTGTCTCACTTTTTGTATTAATTTTTTTTTCACTATTCTGAAAATCAATATTGATGGAATTTCGAGCTTTTCTTCTTCCTTCATAAATTTCTTTAATAACCCAGCATGTTTTTGGTTTCTCGGAGGTGGCCATGGGTGGTTCGCTCTTTGAACTTGTGATTTCCAATTCAATATGAGAGTTTCCAGTGAAATCACTAATGGAAGCTTCTTCTGGAATTGTGCTTAGTGTTCTATACCATTCAGCTTGTGATTCGGAGCATTCCTCACCACTTTCATAGACTGAATCAACTTCTGAGATATCAGACAAAATGTCACTATGTTCACTTGAATCAGTCGCGTCTGTATCTTTGGATTGTATTATGTAAGATCTGCTTCCTTTCAAATTTATCTTTTCAACATCGACTGGATTTGAACTTTTTGTGTGCATTAATTTTTTAAATCTCTCTAAACGACACCTAACTTCTTCAGGAGAAATTACTGACTCGTGGTTTGTTGCAGTGGGCCTCTTTAATATTACACCAGCATGTTTTGATTCGCCGTGTCTGCCATGCTTGCCTGAAGGTGGTTTCGCTTTGACGCCTTTTGCGCTTGGTGATTTAGAAATGCCGTCTAATTGAAGAGCATCTTCGTCTGTTTTGTTTACGCGAAATGTTTCTGGTTCTGGGTTGTTGTCAATTTCGTCTGAGTCCTCTCTTATCTCGAAGGTTAATTGATCTGAGAAGTCGTCTTCTAAACTTTCTTGATCTTCAGGTTCTTCAATGAATGTTTCAGGTGCTATTTCTTGGCTATTCTGCAAAATATCACAAATAGAATTGTTTTAATAGTCAACACTGAATATTTTATTACTTTATCTTAAAACTTTCTCTTTTTACTTATTAAGTAAAATAATTTTATACGAGTGCACTTTGGAGGATTGCCACCTAGTTTTGATATTTTCTCATTCTCTAGCAAAGAGAGACTCATACACAAATCATGCGTTAATTAACTTAAATCTATTTAATCCTTTTTTTAAATAAATGTCATTAATTTATTGTAAATTTCATTTTTAGCTTCTTAAATACAATTTTAATTCTATTTCACTTATAATTATACTTAAAAAAATGTCTCACTATATTCGTAATGGAAGGCATAACATCACACAGAAACTGAGCACTGGTCGTGGGAGTTATCACAGGCGACTCTTCAAGGTCAATGTTGTGAACTCGACTTCTTGCAGTGTCAATCATTGGAATACTGCTATCTTCATCTGACAAACACACTGGACAGGTCATATTCCCTCTATTGCCGTTTCCTAAACTATTCCGAATTCTATTAATTATAGAATTCAATTTATTCTTTAATTTAATAATCTGCATTTTTTCTTCTCCCAGTTCAACCTCATTACTAGATTTTGGATTAAGCAGACTGGAAGAATCTTGATCCATCTGAATGGAATGAACCCGAACAGGTTTTTTGAATTTTTTGTACAATTCCGTGGCAATAACAGAAGGTGACAATCTTTCTGTTTGGGGGTAATAGTTCAGCTCAAGAGAATTGATACCTGAGGTCTCAGCAACAGAATCTATTGAACTGTGTTTAAATTCTTGGTCTCCATTGCCATGGGGCAAGTCATTGGATTTACCTGTTGGTGATACCACACCTAGCTTTCGTTGCAGTTTGGCTATTTCACTGTCGTAGTCTTTAGTCTTTTCAGCATCGCCACCACTTTTATCTTCCTGATCGTCTTCTGATTGAAATTCTGCTTCTGGGATGCTATCCAAGCTAAAAGTACTATTGTCGTGCAGCTTCAAAACCGGTTTCTTCTTCCATGTTCTTATCACTTTGTCATTCTTTTCACTCTTAAACGAAACGGACAATTGAGAACTCCTGGCAGAGTCTCTAAACATTTTCTTTGGCGAGTCTTTCCTTTGACGGGGTGTAGGCGATCTCTTTCGACTTGGTGCGAAATAGCTCTGGAGTTCACTGTCATAAAAGGCGATGGCTTTTGCTTTAGCTGAAGTTGTAATTTTGGCAACGGATAATAATCCAGTTACATAACGTTCACGAGTTGCAATGTCGTACAACACCCATTTTTGTATTGCCTGCATGGTTGAAATTTCTGATGTTGACTTCAAATATTCGTTAGAAAGTATTGCAACTAGTTGTTGTAATGTAAGATGAACAAAATATCGGTCATTCATACATGCCTCCAAGTTTTGGGTTATAAATTTGGCAATTTCGTTGCTCATGTCCTGCCCCGAAAAGACAAAAATATACATTAGTGATAAGAATATATAATAAAATTTTTTTTAATGCTTAGCGCTGCTATACGATGTACTTAATGTAAGTTCGTGTTGTGCCATAAAACTCAATATACCAAGTATTTGTAAGTAAAATTCAATACTAGATTTATGTCACAAACTTACTTTCATTTGATAGATGGTTGCCAAAGACCAAAGTTCTGAATAATAATTGGGTGCCAACGATTTTATCATTAAGTGAAGTCGATGACTGTAAATGTCAGTCATTTTCAAATGATGTAAAGCTTTACAAAGTGCATCTTGCTTTATTCTCAAAAGGCAATTGATGTTAAGAACTCCAGTGTAAATGTAATCCAAAATAATTTTCAGAATTTCTGGACTTACATCAGTCATTGCTAAATGTTTAATATCATTCTGAAATTTAAGAGAGAAGTTAGTAAAGTTATTAAAAGTTGTAAAGAAATATAACCTTCAATTTTTTGGTAAAAATGCTAAAGAAATAACCACTGCTTGCGACAAGTATTACTTTATGTGCTTTAAAAGTTTGTGATCCACAGACTATAGTCACATCAGATAAGAGGCCTGTATCCCGTAACTCATTTAATGAGGTCTCCAATTGGATTGCATGTTCAAAATGAGAAATTGGTTTCGGGGGGCTTACAGTCGATTGAGAGCGTGAACTCATTTTGGAGCTTTGTATGCAAAATGATGCTGGAAGAATTTGTATCATTAGAACAACACAATGTATTATTTGGAGAGTAACGTTCTTATAAGATCATCACTGAATATTGTTGTGGCAAACAACAAAAAGTGATTGTTATTGAAAAGATTGATAGAGTGCGGTATTACTGCAATGGCACAAAATAGACATTTCATAAACGAAGTGAAAGAAGCGCAAAGATAATGTCATCTTCATAGCTGTACTGATTTTATCCTATTTTTTTCATTTCTTTTTAAATCCGAAAAACATAGTTCATTTTAGTGACTCTACACTCTCACACATGTAAGAAGAAAATAAAATCTTTTGGCTGCGAATCCTGCGCTTACCCGCCCGGCCTCTATTCTTAATGGGTACATTTCCCTTTCTGTAGAATTTTTCCTAATTTCATTGGGGGTGCGCACTCCACCGAAAGGGGTAAACCGAGGTTTCGGGTTGGCGATTGTTCGGTCGTGGTGGCAGTCGAAGGCCATGTGGAGGCCTAGAAGGGTGATCCGCTGACCTTCCCTCGAATGTGCCCTGTTTACATTTCCCTTTCTCTAGAATTTTTCCTAATTTCATTGGGGGTTCGCACTCCACCGAAAGGGGTAAACCGAGGTTTCGGGTTGGCGATTGTTCGGTCGTGGTGGCAGTCGAAGGCCATGTGGAGGCCTAGAAGAGTGATCCGCTGACCCTTCCCTCGAATGTGCCCTGTTTACAACCCCGGTTGCGGTTGGCCGACTTCGTCCCTTGCGATCGGGAGATCAGAAAACTTCGAGGACAAGCGCTGTAAGGCTCGAGGACAAGCGGCGTGCTGGTAAGAGGACCCAGGGACGGCGAGACCAGTACAGTGACAAAGTAATAATTCCTCTTACAATGAGAAGATTCACTAAGAAATGTTTGGACAAAACAAGAAAAGAACTTCAGATTAACCACCAATTGGAATTAGGTTCTTTTTGAATTACTATCGTGGTTTTCAAGTTTTTCTAGGCAGATTGGCATTTCTTGTGTAACAGGTCAATGGAGCAATTAACTAAAAAATTATTTTCTTGTTTAATTATTTAACATTTGAGTTACAAAGCAATTTACAAATATAATTTTTATTTTAAAAAAAAATGTTTACTTGTTTTTTTTTTTTTGTTTTTTTGTTTTAAGAATATTATTGCACAAGTTTTTTGATTAATAGAAAGTTAGAAAGACAAAGGCCAAAAGAAAGTTTCTTATAACCACTTCGGTTATACAATTTATCTAAACTTGACATTGCAGAACTGCTGTGCTCGATTTTGGACGAACAAAAAATGTTCTCGATGATGGGCTTTAAACCAATGTTCAACTGCAAAACAAAAAAAATATGAATTATTTTTTAAATAAAGGGAATAATAATTTGGTTGGCTTTAGAATCATAGTATGGGATAATTAACATTGCATTTTGTTGGCTTAAGCTAACTGAGAACTTCATATCCTAGATTTGTAAAGCTCTATAGATTTACACGAAATCGTTTAATGCCCACTAGCTTTCGCTACATAAGATACTCTGCATTTCAACACGAGCATAATCAGGCAGGATTCTAAATCTACATTTGAGCTCTCATGCTATTAATTTATGTGTTTCTGTAATTAAATTACCCTGTTTATACAGAGTAACAAAATTATGAAAAGTACACTAAATCAATTTTAACTGCTTTTTAAAAAATAAGGGAAATAGTACGTATAAATTACTTTTACTTACTTTGGCATTCGTCACTGCAATAATAGTTAGGGTCGGGCCAATTTTCAGCCGTACATCTAGAACATGAAATTTGTTAGTACTAAGAAACTGGAGACTTTACAAAAACAAATTCATTGAAGTAAAAAATATAAAACACTATTTTGATAGTAATTTTTTTTCGATAGATTCAACCCAGTATTTTTATACTTAAAAAACTAAACAAAACAAATTTCAGTTTGAGTCTGCACCATATAGTTGCAGTATGTTGTTTCAACACGTAAGAACCCTTACAAGATTTTGCAGTGCAACCAGTTGTAAGCAAGCATTAATTACTAGTTTTCACTACATGCTATGGTAAACACATTTTTACTTAGCTGTTGCTAGCAGACAACTGATCTTTGCAAAAATATTATTAAACCAAAGAGTTAGTTAATTGTACAATCCCGTTGTGTATATGACTAAGTAGTCTACATGCGATTAAATTTACCGTTTGCATATCTTAAATTTTGTTTGGATCCCTTCTAAGGCGAAACAAAACGTACATTGCCGTCGTTTTTGTTTCAGTTTTGAGCCAGCTTTTTTAGATGAATCTCCTCCTTCCGAGTGGGACCCCTTACTGCTTCTCTGTAAATATCGGAAAAATTTATTATTAGAATTTATCATTGAGAATTTATATTTCGACTTACTGAATTTGATAGCATTTTGTATTTTGACAGTTGTTCATCTACAGATGCGATTTCCATTTTTAAGTTACGTTCATTTAGTTTCATAACTTCTGCAATTTTTTGAATAAATATTCCCAGATTGCATTTAGAAATGGGTTTGGTTCTAATCCTACTGGATAAATCTCTTTTACTGGATGAATCTTTTTTACCATGAATAAGTCTTTTTATCCAAGGTAATCGGTGCTCACTCACACCTAACAGTGAAACTAAACCTTCAGCCCAGTAGTACACTAAATATTCTTCTAGTGAATCAGGCTTGTAAAATCTTTCTAAGTACTTTTTTGGACAAGTCCAATAAGACTGGAATTGTGGATCAAATTCTTTCGCAACCAACCACTTATAAAATATCACGCACATAGCAGAACCAAACGCCATAGATGTACACTGCTGTAACTAAAAGCATAATAATATTAATGTAGTACAAATTAAATGTACAAATAAAGTTCTACCAGATCTAAAAACGTTATGCATTCATTCCTGAACCGGCATTCTTTTTCTGTACAATAGGAAAGGAAAATTTTTTTTAGTTATTATCATCTCTCTTGCAATGAAATTTATTCTGAAGGTTGAAAAAAATATACAAACTTGATGGTGACACACGCATAGAATTCAATACTTCCGAGCAGTAACTGCAGGCATCTTGAACCGATCCTAGCAATTTGATAAGGATTGTAATTTCTTAGTTACTTTATTAACACTACAACCTTGTAAAAACCGTGCATGCATGTCCGTATACGTTTTCGTTATTAATTCAGGCCATTGATTTTGCACCTTCATTAATTAATGAATTTTATTATTTCGACCAGATCGTCTTTAACTATCAGTCACCTACTGCTTTCAAGTCTGAACTTCCAGGATTATTAGTGAAAGTTAACCACAACCGGAACCAAAATGTGACACCCTAAAACAATTATATTGAAAATAATATTTTTTGTGTTAATTAATATTGGTTTATTGAATAGTGTAAGAATACCTGATCTTCTATCATCTGTTCAAAAGCATTCCAACGGTTTAAAACAAAATTAGGGCCACAACCAAACTGCTGGATTGTGCCAAACAAAGACTTTTTATCCAATTCTTTTTTTGGTTCAATGTATCTCATGGTTGAACGATAGATAATTTTTTCAAAAGGTATTTAAACGGATTCTGTTACCACATAAATTTTGATTGAAGTTGTTCTTCTAACAGTCTGCAGAATTTTTACCCTTGCAGAATTTTGTATGCAACTATTGTTAAAAATATGAATTTTGTTTTTAACTTGTATTGTTTAAGCGCTACTATTAGTAATGTGTTTAAAGAAAACACTAAAATTATAAGTGAATACAAATCCTCGATATCGATAGAGTACGCTAGTTTTCCGTCAAGTAAGCGCAACAATTGGTGGAGCAGGACAAGGGCTACAGATGGTACACTCTTAGGAAAATAGGCAGGAAAGGGTTCACATACATACCCAAAATGGGCAAAGACGGTGCCATTAGTTGCAAACCCCTAAACGTCTCACATTACTCCACATCATTTGCAGATGGTACAGTCTTCAACTTTATATAGGCCAGGTACATGATCCCCCTAAGGTGTAATTATGAACCATATTGTATCAGGTTTTTGTTTTAACCTTATCCAATAAGTATACATGTACACCACCCAGAAACCACACGAGAATGGTGTACACATCACAAACCATACGGATGTGGTGCATTATCATACCAAACGAGAAACTGAAGAGAAATATAAGGCATAAGGCTTATACTATGGATCTATACGCTTATCTTCGGATCTGAAGATTATCAGAAGGGATTTTTGTATCGAAGTTATTTTCTATTCTGATCACTCAGTATGAGTTCTAAAAGAACAATACTCGATTATTAGCATTGCTAAATTTTGACTCTTGCTTGTTTTTACTGAAACTTACATTGCTCACAGTTAATAGCTCGTTCCTTGAATCTCACTGTATATTTTAAATTGTGAATAGAAATGAAACTACACTCACACAGTGTCTGCTAGGTATGCGAACATAAGTTAATGAAAATAGACTTTGTTCTCTTTCTTACTGTAAGAAAAGGTTTCCGCCAATAATCATTCAGACATGGTCAAAAAACGGTTTGCTCTACCACCGGAAAGAAACATTAATGCTTTGAATGACTGGATTTGTCACTTTGAAAGAGTGTTTCAGCACAGGATAATAATAATCTGTTTCAAAGTACCAGCAGACGACTTTTTAAATATTTTTTTTTCTAATATGAAATGTTAATTTTAATTGTAGACGAGTTCTTTTAAATTTCGGAATTTCCAATTATCCTATCGACTTTTGCAAGA
>JAQGAS010001563.1:0-17780 GCA_034686365.1 Pachymerium ferrugineum
AGAGAACGTGCACACCACGTGCAGAACTGACAGGTGGTGTTAAGGGACCATGAAGATGGTGGAGGGTGTTTTAAAGAAAAGCTTCAAGTTTTAAAAAAAATCGGTTCTTCAGACGTGAAAGCAAAAGTTTTCAAACAACTCCTTTTCAAAGACTTTTCAATGTTTTGTTTACATATTTTCTTCTCCATTTAAAAAAAGCTAAATCTTTATTAAGATTTATTTCATAAAACAAGGTCAACCTAAATTTTTATTGCTTGTAAAATTTTATGCCCTATTTTTTCCAGTGTAACAATGTTAATTCTACATTTTCAAAACATCTATAAAATTTTAATTTCCAAGTCATTTCTCACTTTTACGTGCAATAACCTATGTTAAAAGAATTAATTCTTAATAGCAGTTGCTAAATTAATTCCCAGATGGTCACTTGTTTGAAAAAAAAAATAAATCTGGGAAGGGCAACTTCATATTTTTTTCTTGTACTTCTTTTCCTCTTAGAAGATTATTAAAATATGTAAACCAGAACAGCTAAATTACACCAATTAACGTAACTTCTCAAAATAAGCTCATTTAAGTTTGTTATCGCCCGATTAGTTACAAGTCAATGAGGCATAGAAGAATCCAATTCCTTTGAAAAAGGAACACCTGCCCTACACTAAATTCCAGAGTAGAAACCACATGGCCGGTGGCCCACCTGAGCTTTTGAAAAAATCATATATAACTACATAGGCCAGCTGCAACTGCATTCAAATAAAATGCCACGAGGCCAATTCATAAAAGGTCATGATAGTTCTTCTTTTTCTACACTCTTCCCTTCCTAAATAAAACTCGGAATTTTTTTAGCAATTAACTTAATTAACAGTGGCCGTACTCTTTATATTAAACACTTAATAAAATTAGACGTAATTATTTCCACCAATACCAATTGTTTTGATTTGTGTTAAGTTTCCTACCTCTTTATAGAAAACAAAGTAATAACTCTCCAGCCTTAAAGGGTTTAATCTTTCTTAATGGAGTTGAATGATTTTTTTAATGCTCTAACAGTGTTTATTTTCTTTATTGGATTCATAAAAAAAAATCTGTTTGCCCTTTCAATGCTAAAAAAAAAAATAAATATTCATTTTAAGAGTTTGCCTTATTATTAAAATCTTTGCAGATGTCTAGGTTAACCCCATTTACATAATATTGCAAGAGTAGTAAAAAAAAATTTAAATTCTTCACATTCCATTAGCCATTTGTACCTCTAATGATACAGTTGAAGAAGAAATAATTATTATAGTCAATGTAGACATGTTAAAGATGATCTAAAGGTGTAAAAAAATGTTTTTGTCAAAGCAAAGACGATTTTAAAACATTACTTTTTTTTTCACTCTTATTGCGCATATAAGAAATTAGACAGACAGACCACACCCTTGCATAGGTGAATCCCAAATGACAGACTGTGTTGAATGGCTTAGAATTTGATTTTTTTCGTAATAAATTTTTTTTTTTATCTCTACATGATTTTAATTGATAGAGAGTGAAATGCTACTCCTTAATAAGACCTCAGCGCGATAAAATAGCCTTTTATTATGCAGAAGTCTTTTGAATAACTGTTGTAAACACATTCAACAGTCATCGTCAATAGATTTTTAAAGCGAACTTGGGAGGTGAAGGGCGGGCATCTTTCTTGGAAATTATAATTATAATATTATACCTTTTTGGTCCTTGAACACTGAGCATACCGAGGTCACGTGATCTATCAATTAAACTCGCATTGAAAGCTCGATCTTCAAGAACTGATTCAATATGAGCATAGTTTTGAAATGACGCGCCTCCGCCAGCTGCTATGTAGAAACCGCGAACTAGTTTTAAAGAGCAGAAATGTAAATTAGTTTGGCTTAACTTTCAAGACAATAAAAAAACATTTACCGCCTTCGAAGATAGGATCACAGGCGCTTCCTTCACCTGAATGAATTGGGCTTACTGTTAAGTCGCCTTCTATACAGCCACGGTTGTTGAGCATGCAAGTGTAAATCGTAGCTTCTAAAAATTAAATTGATAAAATTAGTGGCAAATGTTTATTTATTTATTTTCATTTACCTTCAGATTTATTCATATCATTTGTAAAAATCCAATCTGCAGCTTTTTGAGCATCAGGGCCCACAAGATAAAATTTTCCGAAATATGACATGTTAAAGATTGAAACATTTTCCCGCGTATTCAAACATTCTCTTTGAATCTAAAGTGATTAAAATAAAAATTTAATACACAAAACTTGAAATTTAAATAAGTAAAAATGATATTTTGACGGTGTGACATGCAAACAACACTTCAAACAAAAAGATGTACGCACCACAAAGCGGTGTCATTTATTTATTTATTAAATAATCGGACGGACAAATGGTAAGGGTGTCATATTTAAACCCGTACCACACTGTGTTGATGTGGAAAATCAAAACTGTAGTCGCATTTCAATCTGTCATGGTAGGTGTCGTTTTTATTGCGCTGATTACCGTAATTACCAAAGTAATCGTAATCTAAAATCTAATAACAAAAGATTGATTCAATTTTTATTTCAATAATAACAGGTGATTCATACCATGGCTGGTCCTTCAGGAGAAAACCATCCGGGTCTTTCCCAACCCAATCTCTCTTGAAACACGCAACCAGCTTTAGCTAACTCATCATGAAATGGATCTTTAAACTGATTTCTAGCACTCAAATGTTCGTCATGTTTGTAATGTATCGTGTAATGTTGCGCATACGATTCGTGGCACCGTTCACGAAGCCATTTGGTGTTCGACAATAATTGTGGTGAAAACCTCCTAAAGAATTTATTCATTTGGTAAGATACTGTTAAATTAAAACTAATGATTATAAAATTTACCGTATGTCATAACCATACATATCAAGTTCAGGTCTTCCATGATAAATCCATCTAGCTAATTCTCTTCCACTACCCCCACCCAACATCATTCCACCGCTGTTAAATCCCGCTCCATGAAAAAAACCGCGAACGATTGGATCTTCACCCATTATGGGATTGTGGTCTGCTGTGAATGATTCTGAAGAAAAAACAAAATTAGAAAAATTCACTTTATTCTTATTTAATTCAATTACCAGGCCCACAAACTGTAGACTTAATTCCAGTTTTTTCTAAAACGGGAACTCGATTTACAGCAGCCTCTAGATGGGTTCCAAATACATCCCAATCAAGCTCGTATAAGCTAAAGGCAAAATCTTTTGGTACCTGTAAATGATCAAGCAATTTATTTAGTACTATTTTCACGCATTTATTTAATATTTACAGACCGAATCACAAAATATTGGATTCATCTCATATCCACCAATAGATAAAGCATCACCCTGAAGTTTCAAATAAATCCCCCCATCGTGGTCTCTTATATTAGGCATGTTTTGAATCCCTTCAATTCGATCAGTCACCACATACGCATGTTTAAATGGCATCAAAGGTACTCGAAGGCCTGCCATTTCACCAATAACGGGTGCCCAAACACCTTTAAAATATATTCAATATTATCTATAGGCTCGTGTAACCAACTTTTACCTAAACAAACCTGTACAGCTAACTACACATGTAGTTTTAATCATCCCAACATTAGTCTCAACTCCAACAACACGTTTAACACCCAAATCGTCTTCATAAACGTCAATTCCTTTCACAGAACAATTTTCAATAATCTAATACATTTAGAAAAAGTATTAATAAAACCGTTTTTAATTTATTTATTCTTTCTTCTTTACCTTTGCTCCTGCTTTTGCAGCAGCACGTGTTAAGGCAGTGCAGAACCCCGACGGATCCAAAGTCCCATCTCCAGGACTATACAAAGCACCATAAAGATCACTAACATTTAAAAGCGGATATAGTTTTTTAGATTCTTCTGGTGATAGCACATGGGATTCAATTCCAAGTGCTTTCCCAAGCTGCAAAAAACAAAGTGATTTTTATTGAATGAGTAACGTTTTTATTTATTTTTTTCTGTAAATAGCTAACCGAATGTAATCGCTTGTATTCATCTAAACGGTCTTTATTTGAGGCAATAAACAAACCACCGTTTTCTATCCACCCTGGATTCACTCCGGTTTCTTTTTCGAGAACATCTTTAAGTAAATGGCGGGTATGCCTTTGAAGTTCTATTTCCACATCACTAGCACGTAATCGCCAAACCAAACCTTGGTAATGAAAATAATTATCAGATTATTTTTGATTTAGATAACGTTTATCGAACATTAAACTGGTTTAATCCAACTCTTGGAGTTTGGTTAGTACGTGATTGTTAATAGTTCAAACACTTCAAAAACGATAGTTTTTTTGAAAATTTGCATAAACCAAGAACCTAGTACTTTTAATATTTTGCAATTCGTGACCTGCCACCCGACCCTGTATGGTAGCGCCATTTTCCCATTTAATTTCATACCTAGCGGCAAATCTTATAATTATTTCATTTCATGTTTTTAATAAACAGCAACAGGTTGTCCCATTAATTATTTAAGTTATAACACCCTTTTTCCGTTCACGATATATAAAAATGGATATATTTAACAACCCAAAACCTGCTGTATGCCAAGTCGTTCCAGCTGTCAGTTGATCTTTCTCTAATAAAACGACATTTGTAGCACCCAATTTGGTTAGATGATACACTGTATTACACCCGATGCTTCCTCCACCTACCAAAATATAATAATGAATATTAAAAATTAGGCTCTTAATGTAATTTTCTGATAAATCACCGATAACGACAACATCTGCTTCGGTAGGAACAGCAACAGGTTTATTATCATTTTTCTCTTTTTGCACATTTTTGTACGGCACACCTGAGCTTACAGTCCCCAATGACTTAGAAAGTGTTCTCTTCGCATGACGTTGAACGTTTTGTACACAAATTCGTAACATTTTAAAAAAATTACTTGTCAGGCATCAAATTTCAGGCAGTTTAAGCAGTTTGACAACTTATTGATGCCATGATTTGAATAGAGCCTTACTTACGACTTTGTATTGATAGAGATGAACAAAACAATCAACTGAAATTAAATAATTTGAAAAATAATCTTATCATCGTGGGTCATCACATGTTTTCGCCAGCAATTTGATACACCTTGAAGCTATGAGCCACCTAATGACAAAATTTAGAATTATAAATTTTAAAGAATATGTAACGTCTGTTTAATTATGTAGTTTAAGAAAGAGAATAATGTTTTTACAAAAAGTATTTTTGCAGTAATGGTTTCTTTTTACGTTAAACCATTGTGCGAACGATAAATGGGTAGAGCCCGCCATCTTATGGCGAAACAGAAACAAATTCTAATTCAATATGGCGGCGTCCATGTAGCCTGAAGTAGCATAACAAGAAACAGCTAATTTACAAAATGGTAATTTCTCCTTCCTTCTTTGTCGAACAAAAATTCTTGCAAGTGATGTCAAATGATTATTTGTATTTTGCAGTCCGTGACCCTTCACACTGAGGTTGGAGATATTAAAATAGAATTATTCTGTGAGCAATGCCCGAAAACATGTGAAGCAAGTGTTTTTAATATCTGTAATTCATAAATACCTAGCTAACAATCTAGTATTTCTTCTATACAGAATTTTTTGGCCTTGTGCGCAAGTAATTATTATGATAATTGCCTATTCCATCGCAATATTAAAGGATTTATGGTGCAAACAGGTGACCCGACAGGTAAAAATGAAATAATCGCCGAATACTCGTATTGGCTTAAATTAAATGAACTCATTTGTCAGGTACAGGAAAAAGTGGGACAAGTATCTGGAATAGAAAATTTGAAGATGAGGTCCGTGAAGAGCTAAAGGTAAATTCAATTCGCACCGTGATAGCATCAAAAAAAAAAAAAAAAAAGTCCTGTAAAGATATTTTATTCTTTTGTTTCAGCATAATACCAGAGGAAATGTTTCCATGGCTAATAATGGGCCTAACACAAACGGTTCTCAATTTTTTATAACTTACAGTAAGCAGCCACACCTGGATCTAAAATACACAATGTTCGGAAAGTATGTTTATTTTTAACGTTTTAAGCAAATTATAAAACTCTTATTTTCCTAGAGTAATAGATGGGTTAGAAACGCTCGATGAACTTGAAAAGCTGCAAGTGAATCCAAAAAACTACAGGCCTCTTTCTGATACAAGAATAAATTCCATTACTATCCATGCAAATCCAATAGCAGGTTAATTATATACTGAAACCAACATTAGTATTTTATATATTTTCCTAGATGGGTTAGAAACGCTCGATGAACTTGAAAAGCTGCAAGTGAATCCAAAAAACTACAGGCCCCTTTCTGATACAAGAGTAAATTCCATTACTATCCATGCAAATCCATTAGCAGGTTAATTATATACCGAAACCAACATTAGTATTTTATATATATTATGTTTTGTATTATAAAAATCTAAAAAAAACTATTGTCTCTTATTTACCGTTCAAAAACTTTCAACTTTCAAAATAAAATGGTAAATTCCTTTACCAGCCATTTTATTGTCACTCGCGGCGTTAGGCTGTATTCTTCTTGTTCTTATTGAAAGAATTTTCCCTGCAATTAAAGTGACTATTATTAGGTATGTTCATAGCAAGTTTAATAACAACGTTGACTTTCTATTTCAACAGTTCAAATTCATTCATTTAAAGTTTTATGATCCTGCTTCTTCACTCCACCATTTCAGCAAAATGAATATTACAAAAAATAAACGAGGTCATGTTTTTTGACTAATGTACTTACCTTACAGGGACAAAAAAGCTTAGTCTCAGCAATTTTTGTTTGATGTATTCACACCGGTGTTAAAAACTGAGAATAAAAGAATATACCAAAGTGGTTTATACAAGGCTTTTAAGAGTCCTTTACGACTTTTGTGTCCCAATGACCTTGTTGTTGGAAAAGCATTTTGGTTTACGTGCTAGAAAATTAATAATGTGTGAAATATAACTAGTTAAAAGCTACAAGTTTCTTACCAACACTATAAAACAGATCGTAAAAGCTTTCTTCTTACATACACAGATTCAACAAAAACAGATTTTAGTCTCTTCTTAACTTTACGTGGAGCTTGTAAAATTTTAAATTGATTCCTTCAAAACAATGTGTGAAAAATTTCCATAAATTTTTTTATTTCCCATGGGGAGATAAATTTGGATTTTCTGGTTTCAACAATAAATCGATAATTTGTTAATCACAACTGTTCTTGGAATGTCTGATTAATCAAACATGAAACCAAATAAGATTGGAAAAGGGTGACCAGATGCAAATGAAACAAAAAAATTAAAAATGACCACTTTTACTCCTAATTACTTAACTTAGAAATTTATCTTCAAGTTTCCTGTAATAAATTTTTCAAGCATTTGGGCCCTATTTTATGCGTCAATTAACTACATTAACAAAAATTACATTATCGCATTTAATAATCAAAAATGTAAAGTTGAAACCAAGTTAAAAAAAACTCTTTTGGAAAAGACTGAGATTATAATGAGTTGTAATGGTTAAAATCGATATTTTCATTTTTAAGATGTATTTTAATGCTATCTGATTAAAACTGTCAGAGATGAGTGGCAGTTAATAGAGTTTGCATCACAGCATAGATTAAACGATATTTTGTTGCTGCATAGTGTCAACCTTATTTCTTCTGTATTTAACTTTTGGAGGTCAAGTCATGAAAATCTAAATCAAAAGATTGGCAATACTGAGGCAGTAATACATATTTTCGCGTCAATGGTATTAATAAGTGGATTGCACCAACCTCAATTACGGCTAAACCTGGTTTAAAATATATGTAATGCATGCATTATAAACTAGGTTTAGTCTTAACTGACGTTGGTGAAATCCATCCTAAGAGTAAAAGCATTTGTAATTTTTTGTTTGTTCCACTTGTCTCACACAAAACATATTAGAGCATCAATGCGGGCAGTTTTATTTCACACCCATAACAAAGTGTTTAAACGTTCGCATGACTATTTCTTATGACTTATTTAAAGCCATAGCAATATATTGGAATTGTGCAACTGCTACCTTAACTAATCTTTTTTGTACAGTGCATTATTAAATTGCTATGATGTCAGTTGCAAAACCTTTATAATAACGTTAAAGATTAAAAAACCTTTTATTTTGAACTGCTTGCCCAATATTGAAAATAGGTAGAGGTATGCAGTATGGACCTTACAAAACCAATTCATCAGTTTCAAGAGTCCGTAAGTAATTTGATTTTCTTACTATTTACAATAAAATGTCACCTTTTCAAAATGTTTATAACCTCAGGAAAATTCGTACCCCATTGTTTATCTTTCAAAACGATGTCGTTTCATCTTCAAACCGTTGCTAATTATTGACCCAAAAGAGAGCAGTCTACAGTTAGTTTGAAATTCTGGGAAGCTTGTTCTATATGTTTTATGAACACATATTTTACAAATGACATTTAAAATACAGAATCTCGTGATTCCAGAGGTGTATAGGTTGATTGTCACAAAATCGACAAATTGAATCGCAATTATGGTTCTAATACTCTTTGTTTAATGAGAGTAAAATTTCTTGTAGTAAACAAAAATCATGACATTTACTACGTTTGGATATGCTAACGGTTAACCTGCTATCATATACGCTATTATAAATGGACAGTAATTAACCTTAGGGACCCGGTTTATCAAAATAATTGGACAAATGTCACATGTTGCATTTCAATCAACAGGGGAAAAAATAAACCAATTCTTACAAGAAGTCACCGTAATAGCGCTGTACTTTTCAAGTAAAATTGACATCACCACTCGCTATATTTCATATAAAACATTTCTTCAAGATATATAAGAATTTTCATTTACCTAACTATTTTATTGTGATATGCCATCTGGTCACCCTATTTTGTCCTAACACCAACAAAAATATGTCATACTTGGCCAACGACACTTCATGAAAATTGCACTGTAGTACTCTGGGAAGGCAAAAAATTGAGTGTGCTAGAATGTTTTATTAATTAAAAGACGTGAAATTTTGTCCTATTGAATACTCATATAATATCCATTTCTGTATATTCAAAATCCACTTCACTATGTTCTGCTAGAATGTCTAAGTCACAGGGCGATTGTTTGGGCACTCGAAGTAATTTGCCGTTTTGTTCCGCAACACCTGGAGTCAATTTTTTACTGGCACTTGCCCGGGCTGCTCGACTGAGAATAGGACGACCATCCAAAGGTGGCAAATCCAGGGTGAGGCCAATGGGATCAAGAGAGGGGATGTTAAGAGATGTTTCTCGTTCGTTAGCATCTGACACACTGAACGTTGCTCTGATAATAAAAAAAAAAAAAATCAATGTTAAAAGCTAAGTTTTAGCAGTGTAGATTAAGAGCATGGTAGTTCCTGAAATAATAATCGCTAGGCTTTGAAAAGACCACAATGCATCTTCAATACTGATGTCAACTAATGTTTACGACTAATCTGGATTTACAGTGATTCTGAAGCGACGCGTAGGATTACAAGTGATAGGTTACATCTGTTAGTGACTTTTGAATTAAGTGTAAGGGTCCATCCTAACTGTACTTGCTACTCGCAAAACATCATCATAATAACTTTAAATTTCACCATCTTTTTTGATACATTACTACGTCAAATCAGTGCACTTGTTTAAAGAATTAAACCACAATTATCGTTTTTATAAAAATGTACACATTCTTAACTAATCAAATTTTTCTGAGGTCACTTTTACTCAATAACTGAAGACATCAACTGTGCATATTAATATTTTTCCATAACAAAAAGTGCATTAGAGTACATTACGCCTATTCAAATTTTCCTCGACATGCTTTTAACGTCCCATTTACCAGAAAGTGATTTATTAAATTTATAATTTTTTAAAAAAAATCCACTTTTATAATCTAAAAAATTCAATTTAAATCGTTAAAAATTCTTGTCGACATCATCATAAATATACACTTTTTTCTCAAACATTAAACTCACCACCAAAGACGAATTTAAATTTGGAATAAATTACAACTGCGAAATGGTCTCAGTAAACCGAGAAAGCGAATAAAACACGACAATTTCCGCCATTTGATGCGCACACAAACGTTCTGGCTAAGATATATAGAAAGAAAAAAAAAAAAGAATGACAATTTCCGCGCGTGATGTCGCCACTTGATACGAACACAAGATGAGTCGATATGATATTCTCATGATGAAGATATTTGAATGCACGACGGCCACCTCCCTTTCAAAGAGGGTACTATTGTATTTCAGACAATGGTGCAAATGAATGCGGGTATAAATAAAAGCAGAGACGGCAAAGGGAGGAATTAAAGAGTTTTCTACTGTGCCTTTTTAATTTTTCCTACTGTGCCATTAGATAAAATTAGAGTAGTTTTGGAAGAGAAGAATTTTTTTTGTGCAAGACATAAATGTTCATATACCTGAGTTGTTCCTCCTGATGCCGCCAGGTAGCTCTGTAAGAAAAAAAAAGAAAGGAAAAATCAAAATGAAAAATTTAAAGTTAGTATCCTTGTAAGAAATAAAAAAAATAATAATGTCTAATGTATATTTTGTTAACGTTTCTTCTTTTGGTTACTGGTTTTTGGTTGGTTAAAGATTGCATTTTCCTATTTATATGTTTCCTCTGCAATATAAAAAAGCATAATGGAATGAAAGTTTTCGTTTGGTTGGTAAGCTTTAGGAAGATTTATTCGAACGTTTTGTATGATTGCAGTAGCAGACTTCAGTGACAGGTGCACAATAGATTTTAATCTGGAATTTTTTGTCGTGTTGCATTTTAAATTTACAATATTTTTTTGTGAAAACAATATTAGCAAATCAAATTTTTTGAAAACATGTAAAAAGCTTAGATGGTGCGTACATTAAATTTAGCTATTGCAAAAATGTCTCAAGAAACCCCAAGCAATGACTCATTTTTGTTCAATTTAATCTAGATTTAATAAAAAAATTTAATATTATACCTTTAGAAAATATTTACCCGAAGCCACTCAAGTGCTCATCCCAACTCTAATTGTCGAAACTCTTACGACTTCCATTTTCAATCCACTTAAAACGAGAACCATCCAAAAACTTTTAAATCCTTTTTTTTTTTATTTCAGCAATTTTTTTTCTCTTTGTAGTTATAAAACAACACACGTACATTTTGTTTGTGTTGAGGATAACCAGTGGCTGGTCCTTTGGTCAACATAAAATGCCCCACATCTTTCAATTTACGTGCGTCATAAAATTCCAGCGCGCAGAGTAAAGTCTCGATACCCGACTTCTCTGCGCAACACGCATGTCACGGGGAAGCGAACATCGAGGCGGTCAATTTGTTGGCAAAGATTTTTTTAAGCGTCCATGCGAAAAATGGCTTCGCACTCAAAAAAAAAAAAAAACTTTTGCACACACTGCTATTTTTTAATTGGCTCTTGTTTATGTACAAAAAGTAATAAAAAAAGCTTGGTAAAGCTTTTTATTTTTTAGAATAAAAAAATGTTGTTTTAGTTAATGAATTCGGTTTTGAGAGGCAATCGATTTTACGTCACTTCATTATTTGATGGTTTTTTTAGTGTTTGATGTTGAAAAAAATGGTTAACAAATTGTGAAAAATTTTTTTCGTGATTGGATCTCAACTGTTGAATCTTTATTCATTTTGAAGAATAATATAGTTGAGTATACGTGAAGTGATAATGTCACAGTTTTAAAAATCTACACATAACCAGCAACAAACTAAACTGAGGTAGGTTTACGTTCACTACTATACCTAACGTTTAGAGAAGCTAGCGAAGAGAAAAAGACGAAAAAAAAGGCGAAAAACGAGAAACAGACAAAAAAGGCGAAAAGACGAAAAATAATAAAAAGAAGAAAAGGGCGAAAAAGAATAAATAAAAGTGAAAAAAAAAAATATTTTTTTTTGTTCATTTCACTTTCCTATTTGATATTTCACAAACTTCCAAAACATTTAACAAGAATGAAAAAAACACTTGACAGTTTGATACGGGTTAATAGTGAATTGACGTGGAAAAAAAAAAGCAAACTTTAGTTGGCAACTCAAACACAAGATTTTCATGGGCTCACATCACAGTACATGAAAGAAAAGTGTTGAATTCCGAATTTAAAGCTCAACATTTCTTCTTTTTCTGCTTCAAAAAACAAGAAAAATTTCCCTAGAAGAAAACCACTAAAAACAGAAGAAATATAAAAAAAAGCTTATTTGAAAAAAAAACTAGTCATCAGCTTTTCTTGTGATTGTTTTACTTTATGAAAGTTGAAGATTGCAAACGTGTTCAATCAAATCTCCAACTTCAGTTTAGAAAAACAAATTTCAAGTATAGAAAAAATGAAGATAAAAAATGATGGACGACCATGTTGGGTTTTGTGGTTGGCACCTATAATTTTAAATCTAAGTTGAGAAAGTGTTTGACGTCATTGTGGGTTGGAAGAAGAGAAAAACTGTTTGATGGAGAAATTAAAGTTAATGTTTTTTCATTAAAGGAGCCTTGGATGATATTGTTGTAATATGTGCTAGTATGGAAGGGATGATGGTGAAGGATTGTTTCCGGTTTGTTGATTATGGGTAATAAAGATAAAATAAGGGTCTATAAGGGTTGTAATCTTAAAACTTGGAAAAAAGATTTTAAGATGTAATAAAAATGTTTTTTATCTTCTTTTGAAGGTTTGCAATTTATTATGTGGATTTTTTTCCTTATTAGGGGAATTGTTTGTACTTTTGAAATTCCAATTTCGAAACAACCGTTTCTTGCACAGATTATAAATAATTCAGTGTGAGTTTTCTTGGAAATAATCAAATTAGCTGCTCATCCAGAATTATTGTATGCACATGACATACCAGGGGCGGATAAGCAGTTCGCAATAATTTTCAATTCTCTACATTTTCGAATTCAAAAGTCACAATTATTTACAATCTCTGTACTCAAGAGATTCTGCACCCAAAGGACGTCATGTCAAACACACAAATTTATAACCGCAATTGCATTAAATATAAAATGATTAAATTAACCATCACTTTGCACTCTGCAATCATTCTAAAAGACCGTCGTCTATTTTCTAATGCACATTCCACCAACATAAACATCAAACTCTTTGTCCAAAACAAACATTCGACTTATCACTTTCCATAAACAAATTACGACTAGAGTGTTGCTATATTTAATAAAAATTGAATGTACTCACGAGGCAGCCTGTAGTCGTTTCATCTGCGATCGTTTGCGAGCTCTTCGTGCGCGATATCTGAGTGCACAAATGATGGCAAGGGCGAGGACGGGGAACCCGAATACGCACGAAAGGATGGGCACCACGATCGGCCTGGCGTCCAAAGACACTAATTAAAAACAAAAATAGAAATAAATATGGGAGAAACATTAACTCATATTCCAATCTCAACCCAAGGGCGTAATATCTATTCCTACATCGTTAATGAGAATTTTAAAGGGTGAACTTTAAAAAAAAAATTAAAATGACCCAAATACCAAAAATATGAATTCGCCAAATTCACAAAGCAATAAAAAAATTTGCAAAGAATTTTGCAAAATATTTTTAAATTTTTATGAATTTTTCAAAAAATTTGCAAAATTTTTCTTTCGTGATGTCATATATATATATATGACATCAGGCGCAATTTAAAGCTCTTACATTCAAGAAATATTCAAAGAAAGAACAAAACAGTGATTGCATCGAGTGCTTCTTCTGGTATAAAACCCGAAAAAACTAAAAAAAGCTGCACAACATTAGAAGTCTTAAAATCCCATGGGTTCAATGCCTATTCTGATTGAATTCCTTCTAGAATCTCAACAGAATGCAGACAATCTCAATATTAAAAAAAGAACGATATTTTTCATCCAACTTTTGAAATATCTAATCTCTAACTGATATTAACGTACCATCAAAATTAAAATCTAAACGGATTCGTATTTGACAAAAAGTCAAATCAATATGGATCACATCAAAGGAAGATAACTTTTAATAACTCTCACATCACGCCACAAACTTTTTTTTTGTAATCGTAAAAGCTGCAGATATGAGTGTAGATTGACAGATTTAGGTCGCTAGAAATAAACGAAACTCATTTAAATATAAATATTAATAAAAATTCAGAGGGCGTCTACGAATGACGTAAATATCACCCAAGTTAAAGTATTTATCCAAAATTATACTCGTATGGAAATTTCCACGCAATTTCTTTTGTTGAGCAATCCAGTTTAAACGTGGTTCGTAAAAATGTTTTGCTTCACACAAAAATGACTCCAAGAAAATAAATATACTGCTGAATCCACAGAACAAATTAACTGTTTACAATATTTTGATCTGAACATTAAAATAAATACACTCTGGTAATTAAAGTGCATGTTAGAATAATAAAATGTTAGTTATTTAGTATCTGTTTACACTCTTTTGATGTCAAATGGCATCAAATAATTAGTTTGTTTTGAAGCATATTTTCCTTAATAAATTTGAATAAATATGCACACCACTTTACATTTTATAATAATAATAATGAACGTCGAAGGCATTATAACTCTGCACTCCACACACAATTTCCAAAACATCTTGTTATTGGAATTAACTTCAACGGTATCAACACAGTCGTTAACTATTGCTACTGAGGTAACTGATATCGAATCCCATCTACACGTACCTAAGATTAACGATAATCTCATCCAGTGATAACAAACCTCTCATTCATCAGTCCAAATCTCATCAGGAAGCAGAACAAAAAAAAGTGAAAGAGGTGCTAAGTCTTCAGCAGTGTGAAGAAAGAAAAATATTTTTTTTGAGCGGGGTCGTGATTTTTGTACGTGCTTGCAGAGATTTGTATTACCACTCCCATTCGGTTAGAACGATCTGAGCGTAAAAAGAAGAAATCGTATTTCTTAAATGAAAATCTGCAAAACAGATTTTACTACAGAAACTTACTTAACTGGAGAATAAACGAAATTCAATCTTGTTTGTAAAGCAAAAATGAAGAGTGATAAACAAGATTGGGAAATCCACTTTGAAAGTCTTAATTTGAAATTAGAAAAAAATCAAAAACAAAACACTTACCGGTAGCAATTTGGAAAGCATATACAAAGTCAACATAATGTGTAATTTTAAAACTAATTTTTCTCAAAAGAATAGTGAAAGCAACAATGGTATTTTCATGTGCAAAGATTTAAAAGCCTAGCAATAAGATCCCTAAGTATTTTATCATCAACTTATTGCGCATTTAACTCACCATAAACTCAACCAAAATACATAAACTCTTTAGTGAGACAAAGTTTATGTACATTTAACCCAAATATTAACGGTAATAGGGTATCAGCACCTTGTTTTATGGTTGCACAAACATAAATAAAGATTTCAAATAAACATGTAAGTCATAAACAAATTGGCAAAACACATGCAAACCGTGAAAGCGTTATACATTTCGCAGCAAAAAAATTTCGAGAGAGATGTAACTTGCCAATCGTCTATAAAATGGAAAGGTGCACTGCTGATAACTCCGGCCGCAGAAAATGTTTGTATGTAAAGAGATTGAGAAATCAGTTTTCAAAAAACAAATAAAGCTCATCTGCTAACGAAGAGTTAAAAGAAAGTGTAATGATTTTCTAGTCATCAAAAATAAAAATAATTCACTTTCCCAGCAGGGTCTACTGATGAAAAAGAATGTATTTTTTAATTTAGACTATTATATTTTTAATCAACTTTACTGGTTTATCTAAAAGTTTGCACCCGCTCACATTCCATCTTCTATACCCAATGCCAAGCAATACAAGCCCATAAATAGCATAAAGAATTCAAAGACTTTAGAACAACTTTATAGATGACAGATGTTTGCAGAAAGAAATTCACACTTATTAAAAACGTTTTGAAAATTAAATTTTCGCGCGTGTTGATTTTAACAGTTCAATAGTCTAAGAAGTCTTAGTACGGTATCTGTCATTTTACCATGAACCAGATTTAACTGCTGCTTACTTACTTAATTGTAATAATCATTGACATTACTTAAACATAACGTCTACATTTAATTTAAATTTAGTTTTACATCGATTTGCATCTAATTGTAAAACCCCTCATAAATGGTGATTCCACCAATTCTTAATTAGCACGTAATAATTTATCAAAATAACTAATTAGTATCTTAAATTAATCCACTCCACTACAATTCTCATTGAACTACCTACACTTGATTTACAAACGGCCAGATTCTGAAAATTCCAATTCAATGTTTAAAGAGAAACAGAGTTTATTTATAACTCGCTGAGATAAAATACGAGAAAAAACGCAGTGGCACAAAAGGAAATTAAAATTGTTATTCTGACGCTTTTCTTCAACAGCAGAGAAACAAAGAACAATGTAAAACAAAATAGTCAAAGTGTTTTGATAAGTGGACACAAAAGAAGTTTGTGGTTTATGCAAAGCAAAATAAAAAATTGTTTTTGTTAGAGTTTAATGAAATTTGATGTAATTTCTGTCATTATATTAAAATTGTTGAAGCTGATAAAATTTAATCATAACCAGTGCACACCCAATGGCTTTCATGAAATGTGACAAGAACATTTGTAACTGAAGAAATTATTCATTTAAATGATGATTACTTGGGGTAAAATAAATGAAAAAAAAATGCTCTTAAATGTTTTAAAGGAAAAGTTTTATTGTTATGTTTACCATAAAGTAGATAACTCGCCTTCACTTTTATGTGAATGCGGCTTTGTCATAAGGTGTGATATAAAAAAGATGTGAACGAAATTATTTTTCTGAGATGTAATTAAACTTAGGAAAATCATGTAAGAAATGATTATTTGCATTGCAGAAAATCATTACATTTTGTCACACAAACCTTAACACAAAATGAACGTCTAGTAAAATGGTTGAATTGATGATATTAAATATTTTAACGCAATGCTAATATATTTCAATTTCAATTTGAACACTACTACACCTTCATAACAACATGCCTCAAATACTATCATATATTTCGGTATTTTGGTTTAAATTAAACTTGATAACTGTTATCTTATTTTGATTTTGACGATTCTCAAATACTAACAAAAAGGGTCATAGCTATGCAATTCTCTTGGCGCATTTTCTGATCATAAACAATACTAGCTTTTTAGCTTGTCGTTTTCCTGACGGAATTAAAAGCTTTAAACAAATATTTTTTGAATAGTAATATTTGTAGATAAAGGTTTTCCGATAAACGTAAGTTGAAAAGCAACTATTTGATTAAAAAAATTTGTAATATCAGATTAAATTAGAATATAGCATCAACATCTCGCAGCCCCCTGCCTGGTATATCAAAGTATAGTTTAAGTCTTCCCGTCACTTCAGCTTTTTTAAAGCCAAAACTCACTAATCTGTTTTTTTTTGCTAAGACTTACATCGACCAACTGGCATCTATACCATAGCCTAACGTTATCTTATAAACACTAATAATGATTCTTCGGTTTTAACCAAACAATATCTTTAAGGTTAACATTACACCTCAAACTTATTTTATAATCCACTCATTGTACAACCACTACATTTGCTACTCCGATTCTGAATTCTGAAAGATTAAAGGCCCTTTCAGATTCATAAATTTCAATCACGAGATTCATTAGATATATTATAATTTGTTATAGTGTTTATTTACTCACACGTGATCAGCTTTTTACCCCGTCATTTTACCGAAGGAATTAAAAGCTTTAACAAATATCATTTGAATACTTATAATTTCAATTTCATTGCTCTGATTTATTCACTCTAACAAGGGGAGGCCGCCAATGGGCCGCCTCCGATTTTCCCCAAACTTTTGTTAATTGTGCATTGTTATCGTTTAAAG